>JAMZAV010015323.1:0-12393 GCA_024449915.1 Sweltsa coloradensis | reverse complement strand
ACTTCCTTCATGTCACTTGTAGTACGTCACTAGTAATCAAAGAGCAGCAAAATTTGAGAGGAATCTTATTTCACGGCATAGAAATTTAACCACAACTTATCCGAGCGGGGACTGGGCTTGTAACCCCAACAATGTTGGTTTTTTTTTTTTTATATTATTATTATTATTATTTTTATTATTATTATTATTATTATTATTATTATTAGGCCAACTGTATTATTATTGAGCGAGCGTCCCCACTGACTCTTATGGCTCGAATGTCTGTTTTTGTTTTTTGTTTTTTTTTCTGTTCCTGCTTCGGTACCGGTTTACCTACAGCTACAGGTCGCACCGTTTCTTGATCGACCTGAAATTTTGCACAACATGTACGTATACCACCTATGCGGGTTGCTGTATAGTTTTGAACAAAATCGATCGTTGGTTTATAAAAAATAAAAAATAAAAATGTTCCGATCGTTTGAAATTTTGCAGGGACAATAAGTAAGGCCCTACAACATTCTCTCCTATTTTACAAATTTTCAGCTAAATCGGTCAAGACCTTAAAGACCTTATTGGTAATCATATTTCGAAAAATGAAGTTGTTCCGATCGTTATGAAATTTGTTAAGGCGGCAGTGAAGAAACAAAGATAGGCCCTACCTTTAGAAGACTTTTTCCTATAAAGGCCTAATTCGATTACCGTACAATTGTTGTAACCGTGGGTCATTCAATTCAGGGATCAACAACAACATTGAAAGTTTTTGTCTTTTAAAGACTGTATCTGATAAAAGGAAAACCTATGGGAATGTCGTACTCGGTCGTGTTCCCATAACCGGTGCTCGCTCAACAACGCGACGGGACTTAAGCGTTATCCTAGTTATTATTATTTTTATTATTATTATTTATTATTATTTTTTAATTATAATACAAATCCCAAAATAATATATTATAATTATTATATATTATTATAGAAAAACGTTGGAAAACGGAATGAAGTGTGGGAGCATGTGGCAACAAAAACATAACATTAACAAAAACATTTTCGTAACGGTGCAAATGGGCCCTTCCGCCCGGTTGCATCAGCTCTCTCCCCCCAGACCTAATTCCCTTTCCCCCCCTAAAACATGATCTAAATTCCCTTAAAGACCCTCTTCTTACACTATCCCCCGGCAAGTCCTTCCATTCCCTAACTGTCCTTTCCGTTGACCCATACCGCCCCAGATCCGTTCTTACTACTTGGCGCTGGAACTTCCATGCATGATCCCCCTTCCCTGTAAAGCCCCTCTTGTAGCCTTTTGCGGATGCCCCCCCACCCCCAAACTTCCCCTAGCCCCCCTTTGTACAAAAGCACAACCTAACCTCCCTTTTTCTTCCCTCTAATGACTCCACCCCAAACTCTCCTAACATTGCAAGGCCACTTTCAATACTCCTCTCTACATCCCCTTTCATCCTCTTCCCCCCGCCACCGGCCAAAACCTTTCCCGTAACCCTTTTTGCCGCCTACGTGGACTTTCCTCACCCCCAAAACCTCCCCCAACTTATACGGATCCCATGCCGCCGCCCCATACTCCAGGACAGGTCTAACCACTACCTTATATGCCCGATTTTTAACCTCCCGGCTGGCCCCTCTTAGTTTTCTCATAAACAAAACCCAGAGCCCTATTTCCCTTCTTAACAACTTCTTGCACCTGATCCCCCCAACCCAAATCCTCTGCCAACATCACCCCTAAGTACTTATACGTTCCTACTTTCTCCATAACAGCCCCCATTAAAGTGTATTTTCCTACCTACCTTAATTATTCTTCGCGAAAAAAACCAACCACCTTACATTTACCTATGTTAAAAACCCATCTTATTTGCTGTGACCCATTCCTCTTTACCCCCAGATCTGCTGCAACAACCTAACATCCTCAATCCCCCTTATTGCTCTATACAAAACACAATCATCTGCAAATAATCTTATTCTTGATGTTATTCCCTGCCCTATGTCATTTATAAACATAATAACAACAAAGGTCCTAACACTGACCCCTGCGGTCCCCCCGATGTAACCTCTATACTATGTGACAAGGTTACCCAACCCTAACCCCTCTGAGACCTACCTCTCAAGAAATCTCCAACCACCTCACCACTCCTTATCCCCCACCACATTGTTACTTTCTCCATTAGCAAATCGTGCGAGACTTTATCAAAAGCCTTTTCAAAAATCTAAAAAAAAACAGCATCTACTTCCCCCCACTGCCCAAAAATGTCCCCAATATCCTGAACTAATCTACAGTTGAGTGTCACAAGAAAAACCTTCCCTGAAACCATGTGAGATCCGTGAACCACGCCCCCCTTTCCCCAAGAGTTCCTAACATAGTCTGCAATACCCTCCTCCATAATTTTGCTCCCTACTGAAGTAAAGCTAACTGGGCCTATAATTTCCTTTTGTACATCTATCCCCCCCCTTATGAATTGGCACCACGAGTCCCTCCCTCCAACCTTCAGGGATCTTACCCTCATTTAAAGACTTTCTACATACATCCCCTAAAAAACCTTACCGCGGCATCACCCCCAATTTTAAAAATCTGCACCCCAAGCCGTCCTGCCCTGGAGCCTTTCCTACAACCATCTTACCCAACACCCTCTTTACATCCCTGTCTGAAATTGTGAGTGGGGTGCCCCCCCTTTCCCCTTGCCACTGCTCCCCTGTATCCCTATTCCCTGAAACACCCCCCATAATAGGAATTTAAAGCCCCCGCCTTATCCTGGTCGCTAAACGTATATCCTTTCCCCTCCCCCTTAGGGGTAGGTATTGCCACCCGTCCTTTTTGCCCCCTTAAGTGCTTGTATAAACTTGTCCCGCGTCCCAAATTTCCCCCGGTCCCCATCCTTTAAACCCCTCATCATATAATCGTCCCTAGCGTCAACCTAGCCCTATCAAGTATCTCCTCCCATTCCTTAAGCTTTTCTTTCCCCCCCCAGTCCTCCGATACTTCCCATACACGCTCCTACATTTTCTCTTCAACCCTCTAATTCTTCTATTGTAATAAACCGGATCCCCATTTTCCCATTTTCCCCAAGAGTAAAGCTGTGGGAGGACAGAAGAGAGTGGAGTAAATTTGGGGGAGAGGAAAGGGGTTTGATGATGTGGAAAGAAACACTGAGTCTGGCAAGCTTAGTATCTACAGTTTCATGCCCTTTATAATGGTGGAAAACCACCACTCAACCCGACATAGTTGGAAACTGAGTTATGAGATTATATTATTATTAGGTATCCGTATAGGCTACCAATTTTTTTAGTTTATTTTTTTTTTTTTTTTAGCTGTTAGTTGCTAAAAGCAAGTTAGGTAATAACGTGATCATGTTAGGTATTCTGGGTAATAGTGCAGTATAGCGGACGTGGGTATGGCTAATACGTACTCCACCTACAAAACCTTTAACGTCGCTATTTTTAAATATAAAGGACTGTCAACGGAAAAGTACTTTCGCTTAAAATACCCACGTTAAAGGGTTTAGAAGGTACCTTTTGATTTAAAAGAGCGACGTTAAAGGTTTTTTAGTGGAGTATTAGCCGCTATAATACCCAGTCCGCTATAGGCCTACTGCACTATACTGTATTCTGAAAATTATGTTCTAAATACAGCAAATGTTTTTGGTATCTAACGAAGTTATAGGCCTACGCAATAAAATTATTTTTTATTATGATCATCGGGATCTGTCTCGCCCGTAGGCCCTACAGGGCACCTTCTTTTGCTTCACAACCATTGACTCTCTTCCGGAACGGCATTATTATTATTACTAGGTCATAGTCTCATGCCTCAGGCCCAAAATATTACTAGAATAGGCCTATATTAAAATGCTTGACATGTATTTTGATACATCCAGTTATGCCCACATACTTTTGGACAGTGGGAACGCTACATTTTTAAAGGCGGTGTGCTGACAGAAATTTTAAACACAAAAAATACAATCGCGCTTCTCTATTGGGCCTAACGTAGTTAATACGATCCAGGTTCTCTACTAGCCTAGTACCGAGACTGAGAATGAGACTTGAGAAAAAATCTAGTTCAGATACGTCCTATGTTATCCCATGCAGGCCCTATGTACTAATAATCTCAACAGTCACAAAGAAAGGAGTTCAAGGTCACATGGGCAGTGGGGGTCAGCTGATTCTCAGAAGAGTGATTCATCACCCCTTTTTCTTACTCGTGTGTTTTCCCTTTCAATATAATTGCTTGGTATTAATCCTTCTTTTCCATCTAGTTCTGCTCTGTAACCAATTCATATCATCTTCCATATTAAGAATCTACAAAAAAAGGAAAATAACGTGATTATGCATCAAGCCCTGAAAAGGCAAACATAACCTAGTTAATTGTTGGTGAGGCCTAGGCCCCTACTGTAATTTGATGTGACTCTACATACCTTAAGAACCTGATTTTTCCTGAAACTAAGTTCATCATCAGCCGTAGCATTAAAATCATGTTTCGCTATCGCCTCCATTGTAATTATTGTCCTTGCTGAATTCAAGCGTCGTTATAAAACTAATATTGACACTTGTGTTATCACTGCACAAGGGTTCGTGAGGCTTCAATGAGGAAAATCCTCTTTAGCATGGTCATCTAATGGCATTAAAGCGGCTTATTTCCCTGTATCTACAAACAGCACACTTGAAATGTTTAAATTATACCAACACCTTATAGATTAAAACACACTTAAAAAAACATTTTAAAAAACTATTGATATTAAATTATGTTTTGTAATTTGAGATTCAAAGGACGTCGTGCCAAATAAACACTCCTACTGCAATCTTCCAATTACTGGATAGGCCCTTGTTGATTCTTATATCAATCCGCCGTGTCCTCTACTTGTCAAGGCTATCAATGTATTTATAGTAGAAATGAAATAAATTATAAATGAATAAAATTATTCGGATTTAAGTAAGTTTCATGCAAAATAGTTATATATCCACACAGTGAGCTCAAAATGTTTTTTTTATAAAGGGATTAGGCTAAAACCTAGTTGTTGTTGCGCAGCTACTTTATGTGATTAGCTTGATGTTTTTTCACAATATCACCGACAAGAGAAGAGAAAAAAGACAAGTGGTAAGATATGTTTATCTTTAATGTTTAATGTTGACAGTGTTGAAGGTCATTATTTAGGATAAATGCGATGGTGAGAGAGGCAAAAATAACTTTAATTTGATACGGGGTTTAAAAACTTAAGTTTGTTCATTCTACACTGCTCGTAAACATATCAGTTGCATAGATTCTTGATAGTTACAAAAATTGTCGATTTAACCTCCAAATTTAAGTTTTCCCAAACTCGTTTTCAAATAGGCCTTGGCTTCTTTGCGCTTAACCTAATTGTTTTTCTTTTGAATATGGTGACTACTCCAGTGCCCCCCCAAAAACTAATAACTATGCTGATGCATTTGGGTACGTATATTGTGTCAGTAGTTGCTGCTAGCATAGCTGAAGTAGGTAAGTTAATAGGGCCTATCCCTAGGCCCTAACATAAGCTAGAATTAAAATTAGGCCCTAGGGCCTACCCAACATCTCACATTTTACCTATGTAATAGACACTAGGGCTATGGCTAGGTAGGCCTACCCCATTAAACCTAAGGTAGGCCCTAGTGGCTATTAACCGTAGGCTACGGACAAATTAACAATAACAAATCGTCCGTAGCAGTACGATACCACCTAACTAGGCCAATAGCTGCAAATATCACAGTGCATTGTGGCAGAGTGGTAGCGCGTCCGAATTCTATGCGAAAGGTCGGTGGTTCAAATTTTTGTTTAGTCCTTTTTTTTACCATTCTATTTGGGCCCGTTTTTTTTCTGCAAATGATTTCACTACATTCGGCCCGTCGCAAACACAATTCTAGATGATAAAAGCGTTTAAAAAGTGCTAGGCCTAGGTAGGCAGCCTAAAAAGGACTTTTGTTTAAAATAGAAACGTTAAAGGTCTTGGAATGTTTTTTGTTGTTACTAAAACAGCAAAAAAGGACGACGACAGCCGAAAAAGGACTTTCGTTTAAAATAGCAACGTTAAAGGTCTTGGAAGATGTTTTTGTTACTGTAGTACAGTCTACGGTTAAATTGTATAACGTAATTTTTCCGTAGCTACGGTTAAATAGCCACAGCCTAAACCTAATAGGCCCCCTAGTTTTAAGCCCTAGGTACCGGTACTAGAGCCTTATTCAATGTGGGCCCTATCATCCTATCATCCAATGCATTATCATGAAGGGGCCTAGATCTGTTAGGCCTTCCTAGCTTCCTTTTTACAAACTGCTAGGCCTGGCCGCCTGGTAGTTGTTCTAGGGACCTAATCCTGGAACTTCTTCGGTTGGTTTGGTATGGACCAGTTTCACAAAACTACTTGCGTTAGGTTAGCCGAACTTTCAGCTGGTTACCCTGTGCCGCGCTAGTTCTAGGATATAATCGATAAGAGCGCACCCGAAATCCTTTTCGTTACAAAACTACCCTACTTACGGTAGTTGTTTTTCTGTGTTTTTGGATGAGCGTAGCGAGCGAAGCGAAGATTCCATTTCACTACACTGGAGAAAAAAATCCGGAATGTTTTTTTTTTTTTTTTTTTTTTCTGTTTGTATTATTGTGTGTTGTTAACACGATTCCGGCTAAACGATACTCCGATTGCGATGAAATTTTATGGAGGCCTTCGAATCTCTGAACTTAGAACTGCCACGTTTTTGAGCGCAATCGGGAAATTTTTCTCATAAAAAACGCAATTTTACGATTTTTTTCGATTTTTAAAACATTTCTTCGACTTATAACACCTACATGCTTTATCCGATTCTAATGATTTTTTCACAGAACCTTTATTTTATGAAATAAGATATTCGTGTGAAATTTGAGCGTAATCAAAAAATTATTTCTCAATAAAATCGTAATTTTACGGGTTTTTTCTTTTTTTAAACAATTCTTTGACTTTTAACACCTACATGCTTTATCCTATTGTAATGATTTTTTCACAGAACCTTAATTTTATGAATTAACATATTCGTGTTAAATTTTAGTGCAATTGAATAATTATTTCTTATGAAAATTGCAATTTTACGTACTTTTTCTTTAAAAAAAATTACGATTAAAAAAATTAAGTTTATTTTTATTTTTTAAATTTAATTAAAAAAATTAAGTTAATTTTTTATTTTATTTAATTTAATTAAAAAAATCTTCGACTAAGTAATGATTTTTTCACAGAACAACAGAAAATCCGCGTAACACTGGCAGCTCAATGCACCATATTCGCTCATCCACCAACGCGGCGGACTTAAGCGTTTTCCTAGTTATTGAAAAAAAAAACAGTGTTAAAAAACCGGTCCATATCAACCGAAGAAGTACCCTAATCCTTACATTATTGGATGAGCGTAGCGAGCGAAGCGAAGATTCCATTTCACTACACTGGAGAAAAAAATCTGGAATGTTTTTTTTTTTTTTTTTTTTTTTTTTTTTTGTGTTTGTTAACACGATTCCGGCTAAACCGATACTCCGATTGCGATGAAATTTTATGGAGGCCTTCGAAATCTCTGAACTTAGAACTGCCACGTTTTTGAGCGCAATCGGGAAATTTTTCTCATAAAAAAACGCAATCTTTCGATTTTTTTCGATTTTTGAAACATTTCTTCGACTTATAACACCTACATACTTTATCCGATTGTAATGATTTTTTCACAGAACCTTAATTTTATGAATTAAGATATTCGTGTGAAATTTGAGCATAATCGAAAAATATTCTCATAAAAATCGTAATTTTACGTTTTTTATTCTTTTTAAAAAATTCTTTGACTTATAACACCTCCTACATGCTTTATCCTATTGTTATGACTTTTTTACAGAACCTTAATTTCATGAATTAATATATTCGTTTGAAATTTGAGAGCAATCGAATAATTATTACTTATGAAAATTGCAATTTTACGATTTTTTCTTTTTTTAAAAATTACGATTAATTAAAAAATGAAGTTTATTTTTTATTTAATTTAGTTTAATTAAAAAAAATTAAGTTAATTTTTTATTAATTTAATTTAATTTAAAAAAATCTTCGACTAAGTAATGATTTTTTCACAGAACAACAGAAAATCCGCGTAACACATGGCAGCTCAATGCACCATACACGCTCATCCAACAACGCGGCGGGACTTAAGCGTTTTCCTAGTAAATATGCTAAGCAATGGAAACGTATTTCTCAATTTGGATGTTTGGGAAACACTGGGATTGTTAATCCGAGTGCCTAATGGAACTGTCTGTCCCCGTATGTTTATGTAAATCATTTCAACCAATGGGTAGGCCTAGGCCTACTTTACGCTTATACAACATGGTGGCTCATCCAAAAGTGATTGGTGCGTACTGCGTAGGCCTATGCTAGCTATTGAATGGGGAAAGTGCATGTATTATTTTGTACATTTGCGGGAGGGAGGAGATCCCCTGGTAATGTGGCTGGGCCTGGAGCACACAATAACAGAGGCCTTTGTTTAGGACGCCATTTTGGCTTGAATTTTTTAATAGGCCTAGGATGCTAGGAAATCAGATTAGGTACCTACACCATGAAGCTAATAATCTTGACCTCCATCTTAGATTTTGCGGTTTCCGAATACGACATTTTAGTTTTAACAAAAGTAGGTACCTTTATATATTCAGCACCTGAAATTAGTAGATCATAAAATAAAAATCAATGTAGGCCTACTGACCATAGGCCTAATTGAAGAAAAGTTAATTTTTGGCTGTCATCTTGGATTAGATGTACGGGTTCCACTGGGTAGATTTTTGCATAGGCTAATATCCTTGAATCACCTGTCCTGTAGATTATGCCCAGTCATCATGCCTAATTTAAGCTTTATAAATAAAGCAACCAGCATTCCTTGGTTTCCATCTATGCCGCAGCACTAAGTAATAGGCCACCATGTTCGATTATGTTAGTTGCTGTTCTATGCCTTAATCTGTTTGATATTTATTAGCAATATTAAATATAGTTTCAAAACGGTTTTATTCTTATTAGGCATATTTATCCGTTAATCTCGTTTCAATTGAGATAGCCTGCACAATGTACATGCTAAATAAGTAAAATGTCACTGGAGGTCATAAAATGGGGCCAAACCATTTTGGGGACGCCCGTAAAACTAAATGTTATTGTTATGTTCATTAGCGTGTAAAATATTTTGCATGTAGGTATCTATAACAGTCAGTCTTAAAATTGGCCCAACAGACAATATTGTCTCAAAAATCAATTGGCCGCCATTTTGTTTTTTGAGAATTTAGCCTACAGTTTTTTTACAATAGGGTAGCCTACCTATGTAAAACCATATTGCTACAAATATGTATAATAGTAGGGCCTATCCCCCCCCCCCCCAAATACAAAAATTTGATAAAAAAAACGGCAGTCAAGCTCTCCTTCAAAAGTCTTTGGCTGTGAATGTTGTGAGATATAGAATTTGAGCCAATCTTTTCATTCTTCCTCCCTAGTTTTGCTTTGAAAACAAGTACTAGATCATTTCGCCTGTTGACGAGCGCCAAGCCAACCATTTTCGTGGTCAAAAAAGTAAAAAATTTAAACTAAATCATAAAAAAATTACTTGGCCATTGACTTTTTAAAGGTCTCATAATGAACCAAATTCAATGGCCAAGTAATTTTTTTTTTGATTTTGAGTTTAAATTTTTTACTTTTTTGACCACGAAAATGGTTGGCTTGGCGCTCGTCAACAGGCGGAATGATCTAGTACTTGTTTTCAATGCAAACTAGGGAGGAAGAATGAAAAGATTGGCTCAAATTCTATATCTCACAACATTCACAGCCAAAGACTTTTGAAGGAGAGCTTGGCTTGCGTTTTTTTTTTTTTTAAAAATTTTTGTATTTGGGGGGGGGATATCACAACTTTTTGCTGTTTGTGTCATATCAAGGCGTGAAATACTTGTAAACGAAATCTCACAGAAAGAGGGAAATTTCAAATGTAATTTTCCATCTAAATTGCTCGGATGTAGGCCTACGGCTTAGACGGGGTTTGACTCACTTTCTAAATTTTTGTAAGAATTAAATTGGTGGCTGCATAGCTCAGCTGGTATAAGAGCATAGTCCGGTCGGCTATGGTCATGCCAAATTTCATGCTGATAACTCATTAGGTGCCTTCATGATGAATGCTGGAAATCAAGGTAAAAATAATATAAACTACTAGGGATGGGGGTTGAAAAAATGTGGTTTAGGAAATGAGGAAAGCCGATTGGGTTAAAACACATTAAAACATAATTTTAGTAGGCTAACTAACCTAATTTGAATAAAAATTCAATTTTGGGTTAGGCTATGAATTATTCCAATTTTAGGGGATGATTTAGGTTTTGTTGGGGGTGGAATATCGCTTGTCTCTCGCGTATTATTTTTCATATTATTATGTAGGCCTACCATCATGCCAATTCCATGCAAATAACTCATTACGTGCCTTCATTGTGAATGCTGGAAATCAAGGTATAATATTTAAACTATTAGGGATGGGGTTGAAAAAATGTGGTTTAGGAATGAGAATATGCCGATTTGGTTTTAAACACATTAAAACATAAATTTTAAAACTAGGCCCCTACCGTAATTTGAATCAAAATTCAATTTTGGTTAGAGCTATGAATTATTCCAAATTTTAGGGGATGATTTAGGGGGTGTTGTAGCTTTTGCTTTTTTTTAAATATTATGTCCAATGATTACGTTTGTAAGTGGGATTCATTACTTTTCTATAGTTACTTATTAATTATACACATGTGAAAAGCTTATATTATACCTTTATTTCTGTGAATTTTGAACAACTTTTTCAAGAACAGAGTAGCCGTTTGCCAAATATCTCGAAAATATCTCATTAAAATCGAAAAAAAATCGTAAAAGTACGATAGGCCCTAATCATAAGAAATATTTGATCAAGTCTAAGTCAGAAATTTTGAAAGTCCCCTCCAATTTTTATCAAGATCGCATACCTATGCGTTTTGCCTGTTAGAGCGTGAACAAACAGACAAAAAAAAACTAACAAAAACTAAAACAAAACACCCGAGCTATTTTTCTGGGTTAACGTAAGTGAAAAAAAAATTGAAGTGAAATTGAAGTCTTTGCTTCGCTCATCCAATAAGAAAAATAACAGCCTATTGGATCAACATACAGAAGCTAACATTAAACTTCTGTATCTCAGCCAGTCATGAGATATTTCAAATGTTTGGATGATTACACAACAGAACACAGGTTGGGGTGTTTTAATTGTAACATTTTTTTGTAGTGATGCCTTTTCCTAAATTATTCGCAAGAAAACTAGCACAAATAACTTATCGTCAACACCTATTGATGGTTACACTGATCATTTTTGTACTAAATACGAATAAATTTCAGTTTTATTTTGTAAAATCTTATAAACTAGGCCGCTTTGCGAACGCTTTTTACCAGTCGCGTTGATGGATGATCTTTTTTTGGAATATTTCTGTTCAATGATTACGTTTTTTGTGGAATCTCATACTTTTTCTATAGGTACTTGATATTAGTTGTTCATTGTACACCTACAAAAGGCTTATATTAAAACCTTGCTTTCTATGAATTTTGACTAACTTTATCAACTTTTTCTTCAAGAGGCACTACATCACCATAATCTTTATGTCATGTAAAATTGAACGTTGTAGCCCCACCCGTTTGGTCAAAAGCGGATCAAATATCACGAAAATATCGCATAAACCGGGGGAAAAATCTTAAAAGTACGATTTCTATTGGAAATATTTTTTCAAATGTCTCTAAAATCGTAACATATATAATTTCAGGGATGTTAAATGTTCCTATAAAGTTTCATCAATATCGGAGTAGCCGTTTGCCAAATATCACGAAAATATCGCACAAAAAATCGAAAAAAATCGTAAAAAGTACGATATTTATGAGAAATATTTCTTCGATTGTACCCAAAAACAATACAGCTCTAAGTTCAGAGATTTCGAAGGTCCTCTCCAATTTTCATCAAGATCGCATATGCGGTTTGCCCGGTAGAGAGCGAACAAACAGACAAAAAAACTAACAAAAACAAAACACCCGAGCTATTTTGCTTGGGGTAACAAAAACTTGGGGTAAGTAAAAAACAAGCAAAAAAACACAAAGTCAAATTGAAGTCTTCGCTTCGCTCATCCAATCATATAAAGCACACTTACTAAGACGAAATTACAAAAATAATTGTACATTTTATTTAAGCCTATAGTTGGATGAGCAAAGCGAAGATTCCATTTCACTACACTGGAGAAAAAAATCCGGAATGTTTTTTTTCCCTTTTCCCCCCTTTTTTGTATTTTTGTCTGTTTGTTAACATGATTCCGGCTAAACCGATACTCCAATTGCGATGAAATTTTCTGGAGGCATTCAACATCTCTGAACTTAGAACTGCCACGTTTTTGAGCGCAATCAAAAAATATTTTTT
>JAMZAV010015322.1:0-13141 GCA_024449915.1 Sweltsa coloradensis | reverse complement strand
TTACTTCTTTATTTATTAATTCTTAAATAATTACTTTTTGCTCTTTGCTTATTGGGGAAACAAAAATAACTAATTTTTTTTAACGGTAATAAGGGTGGGTTTTATCATTAGCACTCGAGCCTTGAAGCTGCATGCAGCAATCTGCATTTAATGTTTGGAGGTTTCTATTTGTATTTGACAGTTATATTGCCTTTATGTCTTCTATTATATTGTTGTCTTGATGTAATGCCAATAATAGCTTAACAGTGTACATGTACAAGGTGTAATTGCCGTATGACAAATAATGTACAATGAATACAATAAGTACATATAAATATTTATTTACTAGTTATACATTACTGACCAACGTTTTGGAACAGTCTATAACTAATATGCTTTATATCTCCATGTTACAATGCTTTTGCTTGTTTAAGATACTTCAGAATAAATATTTTTAACGCTTAAACGCTAAGCTTAGGCCTAAGTAACTAATTTGGCATTGATGTGGGAAATGTGAAAGAAAATATTAAGTGTCACACGCTGTGACATATATTTTTTTAGGAATTCAACTATTTGTATAGCCATTAACGCCGAAAATGGGTATCATGTTATGTTTAATCCCAGATAGGTTATTATTATATAATATCTAGGGCGACGGTCGTCTCCCGGCAGTCAAGCGCATGCGACTGCTTAGGCGACGACGAACTCCAGCCCTATATACATCTACGAGAGTTGGGGGGTTTTCAGCTATCTGCACACGCCGCCCCGAAAGAGTTACAATCTTGAAACTCGGTATATGACCTGGTATGTGGTCCATGACATACAAAAAAAAAATCAACCCGATCCGACAACTTGTTCTGTGTTAAAAAAAGGCTCTCAACATCGTCAAATTTCTTTCGGCTGGCTGGGTGGGTGGGTGGGTGGGTGGCTGGCTGGCTAGGAGTTCTCCGCGGAGATTAATTTAGCCTACAGAGAAAACAGTAAATCTTAGAACTATGAAACTTGGACCCCACTTAGATGTACTCCAGACGCAGTGACGTTTGCTTTCAAAACCAAAATCGGGAAACAGGGACCGGAGAAAATCAAAATTTGGATGATAATCAAAACGCGTAATTACCAAGGCGTGGTAATTTGTACAAACTTGAAATTAAACATGCTATTAACCATTATAAATATCTTGCGTCCCAAAAACACAAGGGCTAAATTTGGGGATAACCATGGGCCCAAAAATGACAAAAAACATATCTGAACTTTACGTAATGAATCATTCAAAGAAAACGCTACAACTGAGATGTTTTCAAACGTGGAATACATTTTGATATCTCTCATTCTTTATCACTTTGAATATAAAAAGCAAAATTGGGTAACGGGTACCGGAGAAAATCAAAATTTTCTTATTAAGTAATTCCGTACTCTTTTGAATAATACGCTATACTGAGAAAACGGTTCATCTTAGAACTTTGAAACTTGGGCCACACTCAGATATACCTCATATAACCAAAACCGGGCAATTGGGACCAGGAAAATCAAAATCAAATCAAAACGCGTAATTACTCAGGCGTAGTAATTTATACAAGCTTGAAATTAAATATGCTCTTAACCATTATAAATATCTAGTGCTTAAAACACAAGGGGTATCTTTGGGGGGGACCGTGGGCCCAAAAATGTCAAAAAACAACTTTGAACTTAACAAATTTAATCATTCAGAGTCCATCATTCACACCTTGATAGCAAACGAACAACAAAAAGGTGTAATATCCAACCAAATCCAAAAATTTGTAAAAACAAAACGGCAGCCATGCTCTCCTTCAAAGTCTTCGGCTGTGAATGCTGTGAGATACAGAAGTTTAGCCAAGCTTTTTATTCTTTCTCCCTAGTTTCGCTTTGAAAATAAATAAGATCATTTCGCCTGTTGACGAGCGCCAAGCCAACGATTTTTGTGGTAAAAAAGTAAAATTTTTAAACTCGAAATCATAAAAAAAAATTCTTGGCCATGAACCAATGGCCAAGCCATTTTTGTGATTTCCTTGACAAATATTTTTTCGATTACGCTCAAATTTCACACGAATATACTAGGAAGCTTTGCAAACGCTTTTTCAGGCGCGTTGTTGGATGAACGTAATTGTTTAAGGGGTTATTTCACTGAAAATGTATGAAAAACCAAAAATTTCGCATTATTATTGTTTTAATTGTTTTTTTAGTTTACTTTTTTATTTATTGACTATGTATATATATATATTATGTCATTTTATGAATTTTTTTCTTGAGAGCTGCATGCTATTTTGCATCGGAAAATAAATGACTTACCGGTACTGATATTAGGCCTAATCTAGGGCTGTATAGAGTGTTATTCAAACAATTTTAGTTAATTTTAAAAAATCCTGGACTAACTGGTTATAAAGGCCCAGTGAATTTATGTAAAATAAATAAACTGAACGTTTAGGCTATATTATACTCAAATTTACCAAAACAACAACATAAATATACTGTAAATGCTATTATCTCAAAACTTTTATTCTAGCACATTTTCTAACATTTTTTCCTACTTCTTCAGTTTTAAGATAAAAGGATAATTTCTTTTTTAATATGCTCACAAGTCTTATTCTGACAAATTCAATAGAAACTTTTTTGATGAGATGTATAGTTTTTTAATAAAAATATGGGAACTAACGATTTGTTACAAAAAACATACATTTTCCAACAATGCAAGGGAGAAAATCATATCTATAAAAACAAACAAAAATAAAAAAATCCGTCTTGTGAATGTTAGATGTATTGTTTTTTAATCAAGAACGCCGTTCACTTATAAAAAAAATGAAAATTGAAAAAGCCTTAGCATTTTTAGCAAAACGCTGTTTAAATAATGTAAATGTCCATTGTTGGAAATAACAAAGAATTTTAAACATATCTTTTGGTAACAATTACTTTTAAGAATATAAACAGTAAATAATCACCAAATTTCAAATTTGTATATGAAATGGTTTAGAAGATTTCAATTTCAGTAAAATATCCCCTTAAAAACGAAAAAAGCGTAAAATAAGTATTTTCGTAAGAATGAATTATTCGATTACGCTCAAATTTCACACGCATATATATTAATTCATAAAATTAAAGTTCAGTGAAAAAATTATTACAATCGGATAGAGCATGTTGGTGTTAAAAGTCGAAGAAATTTTTAAAATAAAAACAATCGTAAAATTGCCAATTTTTATGAGAAATAATTGTTTAATTGCGCTCAAATTTCACAGGAACATATTAATTAAAAAAAATAAGTTTCTGTGAAAACATAATTACAATCGGATAAAGCATGTAGATGTTATAAGTCAAAGAATGTTTTAAAAATAAAAAATCGTAAAATTGCGATTTTCATTAAAATTATTTTTCGATTGCGCTCAAACTTTACACGAATATATCAATTCATAAAACTAAGGTTCTCTAAAAAAATAATGTCAATCGAATAAAGCATGTTGGTGTTATAAGTTGAGAAGATAAAAAAAAAAAAAAAAAAAAAACGTAAAATTGCGATTTTCATAAAAAAAATTTTTCGTTTGCGCTCAAACTTTACACGAATACATAATTTCAAAAAAATATAGTTCTGTGAAAAAATCTTTACAATCGGGTAAAGCATGACGGTGTTATAAGCAAAAAAATTTTTTTAAAATAAAAACATCGTAAAATTACGATTTTCACAAAAAAATAATTTTTCAATTGGCTCAAAAACAAGCGCTCTAAGAAAGTAAGTAAGTAAGCTTGTTTATTTGCATAATGTATTGATACATTTTAGATACTTACATAATTAATTTTTTCAATATTTTGCTACCCACTCACAATAGGCATACTTAAAATATATTTAGTACATTTACGTTGAACAACGACAGGTTTTTATAATTTTTAGGGGCCTTTGGTAATTATCAAATTTCTTAGACCAAAGAAAAACACAGATTTTCGTTGTTTTTTTTTTTTGTGCTAGTTTAAAATTATCTTTGTTTCTAGTGTGTAATTATGTACATCATTTTTTAACAACATAAATTTGAAAAATAAACGGTAAATTATTGTTTTTAGTTTGTAACAAAAATTAATGTATTATTTCTAGTCTTTTAGTACCCCACACCCTTTTTAGAATTTCCGCATCAACTCAATTGAGTGTATCTATTGCACTTTAGATCCTCTCATACCTTTTTTTTTGTAAATACTGTAAGGTTTATTTGTAGACTCTTGCCCATACATGACCGTACTACAGTAATAAAGTGGGGTTGGATTATGGTTTTATTAAATTCCAGTGACCATGATGATAAGTGTTTGCCAAATTCTAGTTGAAATCCATTTTTTTACTATTTTTTCTTATATATGCATATGGTTGAGAAAGTTAGCTTTTTGTCTAAAATTACACCCAAGATTTCATTTCTCAACTAGCCAATAGTTCGCCTTTAATTTACATTAGCCATTTTTTGTTGATCATAGCGTTCTTTTTTATTCCCTACAAAACGCATTTCGTTTTGGGCAGTATTCACATGAGGTTTATTACAGTCAGCCACCTAAACATTTGATAATTCGCGGTTTTAAAACAGTAACTAAATCTTCTAAATTTAAATGAAAATGAGATTATGTATCGTCAGAAAACAGGTTAAAAATATGTCTACACTTTACAGTATCTTTGATATAAATAATGAACAATAAGGGCCCAAAGGACTGAACCCTGAGGTACACCATTTTCATTGTTTATTTTCTCCGACGATTTCCCCTTTAAAAATGAATTTTTTTTGTTTTCGATTTTTAAATAACTTTTAAACCTTTGATGTGATCTTAAATGCCGTGTGGTTTTGTTTTTTGTTTAGTCTTTTCCTGTTTATTTTTTAAAAAACGCTCTTTTAAATCAAAAAATGCTAAATAGTGGTTTCTTCTTGTCCCGTCATTAAACCACTTGTTAATTACTAATTGAAGAGCCGTTTCACACGAATGGTTGCCTGGGAAACCAGAGGGTTTCGAGTGAAAATTTTTGTTTTCTTCCAATTTGTCAATAGTTGTTTGTAAACAACAATTTCTAATACTTTTTCATAATTGGTAATAAATTAATAGGAGATAATCACTACAGACATGAAAAATTTTTGATTTTCTGGACCGGGATCCGTAAGATCTTCCCTGATCTGGAAAAAGTTCAGTTTCCCGTGACGTATTTAAATTTCAGCAGGAGTCCGAATCCCACTGTTGAAAATGTTTTTTTAAAAAATTCTGTCGATATCCCTTTTTCGGTGCCTTTCTGTACTTTAAACCCCTAAAAATATTTTCTTTAGTTCATGTAATTTTAAGTACTAATTGTTTATCGCACTTTGGGTTTTTTTTGGCATCATCTCTATATCAATTAAAATCACTGTCCACATTTTCCAATACCTGTTATTTTTTTATCTACACTATTTACAAAAAAATGAAAATTAAAAATCGTTGCCCCCATTAACAAATGGGGGTTCAGACTTTTCAAATGTATACTTTTAACAAAAAAATTACAGTTGTTTTTATTACAATTTAAATTTTTTTTTAAAATTTTTCCCCATTTTACTTGTGTATATTTTCTTTTTCTATTATCTCTCAAATATTTACTTTTTTTTTTGTCTTATGATGAGGTAAAAAAAATTTTGTAACTTTTTTATTTAGACCAGTCGCTTCACTTTTTTTATATTTGGCTTTTTATAAATATCATCCCATTTTTTTTGGGATTTTTAAAACTGCCTCGTTAAACCAGGGGTTATCTATATTTTTATAGGAACTTTTACCGTTTAAAGGGGGGGCCTTTTATTGGACCCTTTAAACCCTTTATTTACAAAATTTTTAGCAATTGGTTCACATCAGTCACTTGTATAACCGTCCTGTTTAAGTAAATATGTTTTAAAATTTTGTTTTGAGTCCGGTTTTTTCGTAAGGTTTTTTCTTTGTGAAGGGATTGTTTTGATCTAGGTTAACTGTTAAATTTCTGATCTGTGATACAAGGTTAGTTAATTATTTTTTATTAGATTTGGGTTTTTGATATAATGGATCTATCAGAGTTTTACTTGAATCCGTTATTCTAGTTGGGGAGGGGATTACATTTTTTAGTCCCTGAATTTAAAAACTTTGTCGAAGCTATCATATACGCCCCTTGTTGAAAGATCTATATTAAAAACTCCGTTATTTTGCACTTTTGGGCCCTTCGTGATTTGGGGGTTACAAATTTCCTCGAAAAAATCTAAAACATTGTTTGCTGAACTAGGGGAATGATATATAAAGCTATAGTTAAGTTTTTGATTGTTTGTTTTCCCCTTGTTTCTTAATAAATTACACCAATTTTGGGTTAAAAACTTTTTAGCGATTTACACTTTATATTAATTTTAGAGTCTATGTACATAAAAACACTCCTGTTCTTCGCTTATCGAATCGCATCTAATTGTGTTGTATGTTTATGAATTTTTACTATGGTTTTAAAATTTCCGTGACTCTAGTTTTGACAAAAAATACGAAATGGTTTTAGCGTAAAATCACTTTACTTATTCATCTTTGTTTTTTTTAAAACTTTTAATGTTTAAATACTTATAAACCCCTCTTTTTTTTTATTGTACGCAAAGCTATTTTTAAATTTCTTTATTTATTTGGTTTCGTGAAACCATATCAGGGGAACACAGTCTTTATCATCGCAGTGTGTGTTGTGTTTTTTATTTTTATTTATCTTTTTTTTGCTTGGATACAATTCGCCCAAAAGTTTTCATGCTCACACAAAAATGCGGTAAGTGTGTTGAAGACAGTAGGAACAGGTTACACTATTTTTTCAATCATCGCGTAAAGACCGAAAATTGGCACTTTAGGCACTTTATTATGTGAACATAGTCCTCGACGTCACATCTTTTCCATCCCATATTAATTTTTCTGTCACTCATCAAGGTATTTCTTGTTTTTAAATCTACTTCAATGACCACGTTTGTTAGCATATGACCCATTTTTTTTTTTATAAATCATTTCATGTGGAAGTTGTCGTCTTTGTCGTTTAGTCTTTTTTGGGCGAAATAATTTTTCTAATCATTTCTTCTTTATCAAGTCTTCCTCTTTCTACTGCATGTATTAGCATTCTGGTTTCTTCTTTTTGTGTTTTAACTACATAATCTTCTCCTGTTCTTGGGTGGCACTCATTTTTAATTTTTCACTATCCCCTTCACTTTCGCACTCAATTATTATTCCACCTTCCTGAGATGCTCGCATTTTGTTAAACCCCAAATTTTTTTATGTTTGAAGGATCTACTTTTTGTTTGATGATTTTTTTGGTTTGGAAGCTATTTTGAGTTTTTTATTTTAGGCGTTATCACAATTGTTTGTTTGTATGTTTGGCCTATATTTCTGGACCTTTTGGGCCTATCGCTGGAACTGGAAGTGGCTGCAGGTTTTTGGGGAGGTTTAGGCCTACTCATGACAGCGTCAGTGAAAAGTCATGCAGGGAGGCGTGAAATTTCAGAGGCCTTTACATAATTTCATCGCAATTGGAGTATCGGTTTAGCCGGAATCGTGTTAACAAACACAAAAATACGGTGGAAAAAAGAGAAAGAAAAAAAACATTCCGAATTTTTTTCTCTAGTGTAGTGAAATTGAATCTTCGCTTTGCTCATCCAATAAACCTGAAAATAATCACATTTTAACCTTTATTCTATGGATTCTGGCTAAATTTATCAACTTTTTCTTTCTAAAGGAAATACATCACCATTACCTTTAAAGTCCATGTAAAATTTGAAGGTTTGTAGCCACACCGTTTGGTCAGATTCGGCCTTAATGTCACAAAAAAAATCGCACTTAATATCGAAAAAAAATCGTAAAAGTACTATATTCATGAGAAATATTTCTTTTGATTGTGCCAAAAAACGTGGCAAGTTTTCAAGTCTAAGATTTCAAACGTCCCCTACAATTTTCATCATGATCGCATATGCCGTTTGCCCGGTAGAGAGCGAACAAACAGACAAAAAAAGAAAGAAAAAACGAAAACACCCGAGCTAAATTTTTTTGGGGTCAGTGAAATTGAAGTCTACGCTTCGCTCATCCAATTATACACCTAAAAAAACTCATATTAAAAAGTTATTTCAATGGATTATGACAAACTTTTTTAACTTTTTCTTTTAAAAGGCAATACATCACCATTACCGTAATGTTCATGTGAAATATGAACGTTGTAGCCCCACCCGTTTGGTCAGAATCGGCCAACTGTCACGAAAATATCGCACTAAAAATCGAAAAAAAAACGTACTAGGAAAACGCTTAAGTCCCGCCGCGTTGTTGGATGAGCGTAATTGGTGCATTGAGCTGCCATGTGTTATGGGGATTTTCTGTTTTTCTGTGAAAAAATCATTACTAAGTTGAAGATTTTTTAAAAATTCATTAAATATATTAAAAAAATTAACTGATTTTTTTTTTTTTTTAATTAATCGTAATTTAAAAAAAAGGAAAAAATCGTTATATTGAAATTTTCATAAGAAATAATTATTCGATTGCGCACAAATTTTACACAAATATATTTATTCATAAAATTAAGGTTCTGTGAAAAAATCATACAAAAGGATAAAGCATTGTAGGTGTTATAAGTCAAAGAATTGTTTTAAAAAAGGAAAAAAACTAAAATTTCGATTTTCACGAGAAATAGTTTTTCGATTGCGCTCAAATTTCACACGAATACGTAAATTCATAAGATTAAGGTTATGTGAAAAAATCATTCAAATCGGATGAAGCATGTAGGTGTTATAAGCTGACGAATTTTTTTAAAAATCGAAAAATTGCGTAAAATAGCGATTTAAATAAGAAATAATTTTTCGATTGCGCTCAAAAACGGGGGCAGTTCTTGGTTCAGAGATTTCGAGGGCCTCCATAAAATTTCATCGTAATTGGGGTATCGGTTTCGCCGGAATTGTGCTAACAGACACACAATAATACAAAAAGAAAAAAAGAAAAACATTCCGGATTTTTTTCTCCAGTGTAGTGAAATGGAATCTTCGCTTCGCTCGATAAATCGAAAAAATCGAAAAATTGCGATTTAAATGAGAAATAATTTTTCGATTGCGCTCAAAAAACGTGGCAGTTCTTGGTTCAGAGATTTCGAAGGCCTCCATAAAATTTTATCGCCAATTCGAGTATCGGTTTATAGCCGGAATTGTGCTAACAGACACACAAAAATACAAAAAGAAAAAAAAGAAAAACATTCAGGATTTTTTTCTCCAGTGTAGTGAAATGGAATCTTCGCTTCGCCGCTACGCTCATCCAAAAAGTACGGTATTCATGAGAAGTATTAATTATTCGATGTTCCCAAAAACGTAGCAAGTCTAAGTTCAGAGATTTCGAAGGTCCCCTATAATTTTATCAAGATCGCATATTATGCCGTTTTGCCGGTAGAGAGCAAGCAAACAGACAAAATAAAAAAAAAAACACAATTTAAAACACCCGAGCAAAATTTTTTGGGGGTCAGTGAAATTGAAGTCTTTGCTTCGCTCATCCAATTATTACTAGGAAAACGCTAAAGTCACGCCGCGTTGTTGGATGAGCGTAATTGGTGTATTGAGCTGCCATGTGTTATGCGGATTTTCTGTTGTTTTGTGGAAAAATCATTACAAAGTTGAAGATTTAAAAAAAAATTAAATTAAACTAGGAAAACGCTTAAGTCCCGCCGCGTTGTTGGATGAGCGTAATTGGTGCACTGAGTTGCCATGTGTTACGCGGATTTTCTGTTGTTCTGTGAAAAAATCATTAATTAGTCGATGATTTTTTTTAATAAATTAAATTAAATAAAAAATTAACTTAAATTTTTTAATTAATAGTAATTTTTAAAAAAGACAAAAATCGTAAAAATGAAATTTTCATAAGAAATAGTTATTGGATTGCGCTCAAATTTAACACAAATATATTAATTCATAAAATGAAGGTTCTGTGAAAAAATCATTACAATCGGATAAAGCATGTAGGTGTTATAAGTCAAAGAATTGTTTTAAAAATGAAAAAAACCCGTAAAATTTCGATTTTCATGAGAATAATTTTTCGTTTACGCTCAAATTTCACACGAATATATTATTCTAAAAAAAGGGTTCTGTGAAAAAATCAAATAAATGGGATAAAGCATTGGAGTTATAAGTCGAAAAAAATTTTTTAAAAATTCAAAAAAATCGTAAAATTGCGTTTTTTATGGAAAAAATTTCTCGATTGCGCTAAAAAAACTGGCAGTTCAAGTTCAGAGTTTTCAAAAAGGCCTCCAAAAATTTCACACAATCGGAGTACGGTATAGAATATATAATAGGGGTTAAACGTTTTAAACAGACACAAAAAAAAAAAGAAAAAAAGAAAGAAAAAAAGAAAAAAAAACATTCCCGGTTTTTTTTTCAGTGTAGTGAAATGGAATTTTCGCTTGCTCGTTACGCTCATCCAATTAAATAAAAACGTATTTAAAATTTTTAGGCCTTTAAATTTTTTTTAAGTAATCGAAATTTTTAAAAAAAGAAAAAATCGTAATATTAAAAATTTTCAAAAAAAATAATTTTTCATTGCGCACAAATTTTATATGAATGTTTTAAATTCAAAATTAAAGGGTTTCTTTGAAAAATCAAAAAAAATCGGAAAAAAGCATGTAGGTGTTAAAAGAGAGGAAAATTTTTTAAAAACGAAAAAATCGTAAAATTGCGTTTTTAATAAAAAAATAATTTTCAATTGCGTTTAAAAAACGGGGCAGTTCAAAATTCAAGATTTCGGGGTCTCCGAAAATTTCATCGAAATTTGGGAGTATGGTTTTAGCCGGAACGTGTTAAAAAACAGAAAAAAATAACACAGAAAAAAGGAAGAAAAAACAAAAAATTAGGGATTTTTTTCTTCAGTGTAGTTAAATGGAATTTTCGCTTCGCTCTCCAACAAGAAATAATAGGCTAGCGGTTTTCAATTTTTGTTACCCAGTAATGGTTTAGACTAGGAAAAAGCTTAAGTCCCCCGCGTTTTTGGTGACGTAATTTGGTGCATTGAGCGCCATGTGTTATGCGGATTTACTGTTGTTCTGTGAAAAAAACATTACTAAGTTAAGATATTTTTTTTAAAAATTTAAATTAATTTAATAAAAAATTAACTTAAATTTTTTTTTTTTTTAAAGATTCGTAATTTTAAAAAAAAGGAAAAATCTAATAATATTGAAATTTTCAAAAAATAATTTTTCGATTGCGCACAAAAATTTAAAACGAAAAATTTTTTCTAATATTAAGGTTCTGTAAAAAAAACATTACAATCAAAAAAAAGCATGTAGGGTTTAAAAACTGGAAAATTTTTTAAAAATTGAAAAAAGTCGTAAATTGAGATTTTCTAAAAGATATTTTTTTTATAACGCTCAATTTTCACGATATTCAAATTCATAAAATTAAGGTTCTTTAAAAAAAACATTACAATCGGGCAAAGCATGTAGGGGTTGTAAGTCGAAAAAATTTTTAAAAAAAACGAAAAAAAAACGTAAAAATTTCGATTTTCATGAGAAATTTTTTTTCGATTGTGCCAAAAAAGTGGCCGTTTAAGTTCAAGATTTCGAAGACCCCCATAAAAATTTTATCGCAATCGGGGGTATCGGTTTAGCCGGAATCGTGCTAACAAACAGACAAAAATACAAAAAAAAAAGAAAAAAAAAAAAAAAAAAAAACATTTCCCATTTTTTTTTCCAGTGTAGTGAAATGGAACTTTGCTTCGCTCGCTACGCTCGCTACGCTATCCAAATTTGAGATTTAAAACATGGGCTACTATTTTTTTTTTTTTTAAATTTATTTAACGTCTTGCCCCTAAAGATTTACAAAGGAGGGGCAACTAAATAAATTTAATAGGAAGTAAAATTTTAAAAGTTCGCTACCCCTTGATGACATTTTTTATTTGTCGGTTTTTTTCTACGGGGGTAAGTTTAAACTTTCTTCGACATTTGAAAACATGTTATCTTTCTTCGGACTTGAAAAATGAAATGAAGTTTGGAAAATTTCCCCTTGTTTCTTTTTATTTTTTTTTCCATATTGTTACTACTAAAATTTTTTTTATTGGGAACCCAAAAAAGCTTCCTAAATTCATGTCAATTATCAATTGCAGACAATCTGAAGTGAATTTAGGCGCGTTGTTGGAAGGGTATGTTTTTTTTAAACAAAAAAAGCGTAAAATTGCGATTTTCATAAGAAATTATTTTGCGATTGCGCTCAAATTTCCCCAAACAAATATAAAAATTTATAAAATAAAGTTCTGTGAAACACAATACAAACGAAAAAAGATTGTAGGTGTTTAAGAAAAATTTTAAAAAAATTTTTAAAAACTTAAAATTGCGATTTTTATAGGAAAAATTTTTCGTTGCGCTCAAATTTTACCAAATATTAAATTTATAAAATAAAAGGTTCTGTGAAAACATAAAACAATCGAATAAAGATTGTAGGGTTTTAATCAAAGAAAAAATAATAATCAAACCCCGGCCAAAATAAGTAGGTCGGGGGTGACGTATCACCAATTTCTCGGGGTGTGGACTTTCATTTTGCTAGCCAGGCTCAACACCCCCTCATCTACTTCGATGTCTTTATGCAGGCATTTTTACCCTTCTCTCCATTTTTTTCTTCCTCCCCGAGTCTTTCTTATTTAAATTCTTTCCCTGATTTTCCCCTTCTTTAATTTCCATTTTTTTTGGTCCCCCCTCTATCTCTTGGCCGGGAACTCTTTGCACCCCCCCATTTCGTTCAAAATTCTCGTCTTGGGATTCTGTCGCTTCATTTTTCTTACATGTCCATACCACTGAGTCTTTCTTTTTCCCATTTTATTTCGTAAAATTTCCATCCTAGTTGTTTTTTTATTGTTTTGCTCCGTACCTTTCTATTTTTTTTTAAGGCTACAGAACTTCTTAAAAATTTCATCTCTGCTGCTTGAAACTGCGTCTTCCTTTCCTCCTATTGTCCCTGTCCGGATGCATATGATATTATTGGGGGGAAATACATTTTTTCAATAAAAAATCTTGCACCTGGGTGATATTTCTTCTTTCCATAAAGTTTACGTACACTTTGGGAAAATTTTTTTTTTGCTAATATAAATTTTCCTTGATATTTCAGCATCTATTTTTTTCGTCCTTTGTTTGTATATTCCGAGGAAAATTTAATTTTAAAATTTTTTTTTTTTTTTCTTTTTTCCCCGG
>JAMZAV010015321.1:0-12801 GCA_024449915.1 Sweltsa coloradensis | reverse complement strand
CATCTCACATTAATTCGTCAAACAAAGTCAGCGTACTGCAAATTTTAGGTCGGTAGCAGGAGACGTCATGATTGTTTAAATAAAAATAAAAATTAAAACATGGCATTGTAAGCTACATTACACTACATATAACCAGTGACAATATATTTAAATTATTCACTGTTTTCAACATTTAGGAGCTAGCTCTAAATATTTAACACCCTATTTGCATAGAATAATCTAAAGATTTAGCATGCAGATTGACCAAATTTAGTACCTGACCCTTAGTACCTAAAATGCAAATCGTGTTCAAAATGTATTAGCGTGAAACATAACAAATTTCCATGATAAAACAAAATCACCTAATTTTTATTTCCCATTTAACACCCCTAAAAAATAATATGTGGGTGTGAAAACATAAAAAAGTTTGAACTAACGGGTATCGAACCCCAACCCTCTGTGCGGTAGGCTAAAGGCTTACCATTAGGCCATGCCAGCCACGTAGATCTCGTCCCGCTAGCTGCTACTAAACAAAATGCTATCGATAATATAAAAAATCACATTTGTATTTATTGTAGGATTAAATCACAATGGATCTAGCTGATTTTGATAATAGTTCTCAGTAAACTCATACCGGATGTTAAAATTTCGTCGCAATCTCAGCGGTTCAGCTGATTTTTGACGTACAGACGGACATACAGAATCACAGAATAAGTGCCGTTTGAGTTGAATAGAGACACTCAGTCGCTCCGCTCCCAAGTTTAATTGGGGACATGGAAGGAGTTGTGAGTGACAGATCAAAGGTTCGTCAATTGTCACCAAACGAGTGGTCTTGAGAGGGTACGCTGAGCTTGGCCCAACTCAAATGCGCACAAACAGGTTTGATGATTTCTGCTGAACTGTTGGTAAAATCATTACCAAATTTTGAATGGGTGTTAATAAAGTACTTTTATATTGATATCCGTAATTGGTTGCACAAAATAGGCCTTAAAGATCCATTGCAAGACATAAGTCCAAAACGTGAAAAAATGGGAAATCCAAAACGTGGATTACAATTCTGGAAATTTCCACCAAACCGTTTATCTAACGATAAAACCAAATTGACCTGCGCGTTCACATGGATTTATACGTTGTTATCCATTATGCAAATTTGAGTTAAAAAAATCTGTACACTTGGAATAAATTCCCGAAGTTGACCAAAATTGAGTAAATTTAGGTGATTTCACTAAATTTTAATTCAAAATCAATGAATTAATTTAGGAATACGCATAATGGATAACATAGATTTATTCTTTATAAACGTTAGTGCGAATTTTGATAATGGTGTTATAAACCGTTTACCCGAAAAATCCAGAAAGCTGAGCACTTAAACTCGCCTCCGTTCTAGCCTCAGCATACCCTCTAAGTCCCCTCCCCGGAGAGGGACCCCACGGCTAGGCTAGCAAAGTATAAACTATTGTGTATACATATTTTCAGTTGATTTTGTTTCTACAGTTTGTATTTTTTAAGTAATAATTAGGCCATCAAATTCCAACTCGCAACCTTCTCGTGGTTTGGCCCGTGATTCAGCTTGCCCCGGGGACCAAAATTGACGGCATCGAGAAGAAAGATGACCATGACCATAAAGAACTGAAAGAGCTTGCCGAGAAGCACCTGAAGAAGCACTTTCCTCTTCAAGAGTGGGTGCACATCTTCACAGACGGCTCCTATGACTCGGCTACAAACAGAACAGGTTACGGCATCCACTGCATCTTCTTTGAAGAAGCCACTCCAATGGGAGCTGGCGAAACATACTTCGACGCTGAGGTCGCAGCCATTGCCAGGGCGGCCGAAAAAATCGCCGAGACCCCCGCCTTCCCCCCCAACAAGACAAAATTTGTGATCCTAAGCGACAGCGTCTCAGCCATCCAATTTGTCTCTCGAGCAGCGAACCTCCATCCTAAATCGCTGCTTTTCAAAAACTCCCTTGTCGGCATCCGACAGTAAAACAAACTATTAGAGACTCAATGGATCCCCAGCCACTGCAAGATCATGGGGAATGAAAAGGCAGACTTCTTGGCCAAAAGTGCCACAAAAGCACCGCAACCACCAGCAGCGCCTCTCTCCTACCAAAATGTCAAAACTAAGATCAAGTCAACCACAAAAAGGATCTTCAGAAACACCACAGAAGAGACTTCACGACTAAAGAACTGGTGGACCGAGATCAAAAAAAGGGCCAGACAAAGACTGGTCGAGGAAGACGGCCACCGCCCATTTCCGGCTTGTAACCGGTCACGACGTCTTGCAGCACCACCTGCACCGCTTCAACATTACCAACGAACCGGCCACCTGCAAACTTTGTAATTTAGAAGATCAAGACAGAGCGCATCTCTTCAGATGTGCCGCCCTCAAGAATGACATTGACTCCCTGCCCGATGACCTGAGCAGGATAGAAAAGGAGGCAGTCTTATATTGGATAGCAAGACAGAAGAATGGCTGAAGAGGCCAACTTTGCACAAGAAAAAAAATAAAAAAAAAATATCAACTTGGCATTCTGCATGAATGCAGCTCGATCTTGATTTATCATTTGTTATGGGTGCAGCTGGAGAAATGAATACGCATTTTTGTTTGTATCAGCAAACCTTTCGGAAAGTGACGAGATTAGAGAGTCTAAATAAGGTATGAAAATTGCACGCCGATAATATTCTTCTGGAGTCTCTGCCGGTACGTTTGATCGGTTTGTTTGCCTAGCAACTCGCCTTGGTGCACTGATCTCTACCTCAAAGTGGGCTGCTGTACAACCAATGTCTTCCAATGGCGTTGGCTTCTGTTTCTTGTTAATGTGGTTCAGTTAGACGTCTGTTAACCCTTTCAGACCCGAATTAAATCCGTGTGAATGTGGTAATTTTTATCAAACAATTTGAATTTTGCATTTTTTTTCGAGATTTTTAGTATTTTTTTCATATTTTTTATCATGATTTTTAAAGAATTTCAGGAAATTTTGGATTTTGATTTAAAGATACATTTTAAGTTAAAATTACAATTCTATGTGCACACCTCAAACAAGATTTTTTTCTGAATTTTATGCATATTTTGGATTTTGTGTATCTCAAATACCTGCAATACTAGAGATATGTCAAATTTCCGGGAAAAAAGAAAAAAAATTGTTGTTTGCATTTTTTTTGCAGATGTCTATTTTCAATCTTCTCTAAAAAAAGATACCATTCGTACCATTGGCATGGGGTGAAAAATTATTTTTTTTTTCCCCCCCCAAAAAATAAAAAAAATTGGGGGGGGGGGGGAAATGTTATTTACCCGCAATTAAATTTTAAAACTTGATGTCCTCGTTTGGGGACGTGGGGTCTGAGAGGGTTTTAAGAGAATGTCTGTTCCGTCCAGACTGAAAGATTTTGTTGCTACTCAGTAGAGTGTCGTTTGTGATCTCAGTGTTGTTCTCGAAATTCTCGTTCTCGTTAAATCACTCGATTGAATTCAGTGGGTCAATAAATTCTAGTGTGCTACAATCTACTATCTACCTGTGAGTGAGGTGAAATGTGCCGTGTTACACTTGGTCTGTAATGACAGTAGAATCCATAGATATTGTAATATCTGCGAAAACATAGTATCGTCGCGATGAACCTCACTACACTTTTAAATATAGCTCGCAACCAATTTTTATGCATCTTTGAGATCATGTGCAAAAGTGACTTCATACGATTTTAAATAATTTCAATGCACTTGACGTGCAACATCGATATGACCTCGCCGCCCCGCACCTTTTGACTGCCATCTATACAGGCTACAGTACACATAGCTCAGCCGCCGCAGCGGCATTCTCATTTCTCGCAGTCGGTCAGTTGTTCTTGTCGGAGGCGGATGTGTTTTGTCTCCGCTCTTCGTTCTGTTCTTGTTCTTGTTCGGTCTCCACAGTCTAAGGAGTTGGCTTCTGTTACTACTGAATGTGTTTTGTTTACCGTTACGAGGATGTCTGTTCTGTCCAGACTAAGTTTTTTTACTCCTTTTTCTGTATCGCTCGTCAGTCAAGTGCTTGTTATCTCGATATTGCGCTCCGTTTGTTCCGTCCATACAGCCCGTGGGGTTTATGTGTGTGGTCAGTGTGAGATAGCTCGTCTTACTGCTGAGTGTGTTGTTTCAGTAAGTCTTGGCGTTGTGTCCTCACATTGTTCTGTTCAAAGTTTGTTAACTTCAGGAGGTTGTCTGTTCTGTCCAGACTGGAAGGTTCCGTTTACTTTTTATTCTATCCTGCTTCTCAGGAATTGTCTTTTTAAACGACTCACACAGAATAACATGTTGTGTAGTGTGTGCCCCCCTTGTACTGAAGGTGCAACCAAGCTGCAATGTTAGTGTGGCTTTTTAGTGAATCCACAATGCCAATGCCAACAGCCTGCCACAGCCAGCGGTTTAGCCGAGCTCGTTTAACCGGTTTCCACTCGAACACCGAAGTTAAGCAGAATCGGGCGTGGTCATGGGTAGAGTGGGTGTTTTGGCGCAAGGGCGAGGATGTACACGCGACCTAGAGTTCTAGTTGAAGGTTCTAGAACTTTCCTGGGTAATGACGGGAGGAGTGGACTGTATATGGAAATATGTTTATATAGGTTAGATATAACACGAGGATAGTGCCGTAACAGAGCTATTTATCACATACCTGGTTGGACGTAACTGTTGGAACGTGCTGTTGGAACGTGCTGTTGACGAGCGTACTGCGACTTGGTGACAAGAGCACAAGCAGGCGACGTGACGTGGTGCAGCAAGGGCGCGTAGAGGGGAAACTAAATGTTATAACTTAGACTAAAAACGTACGAGAGTAATGTTATTATAATAGAATATAAATAAACAAAACGAGAGTTTGCCCAGAGAGAGGCGAGAAGTTATGAGAGAGTACACGTAGTTTAACGTGGCGAGGAGGTTACACCGCACACACTTGATGTAATGCGCGTGGAGGTTACTGCACTTAGCACACTGCACACAGTTCTGCACGTGGCGTCGGTCATACAGTAGTCAACCCGGGCTCAAAGTACGACGTCAGCGTTTTGCAATAATAGATGCGTACTGGCACCTGTGGAGGGTAGGTGAACTATGTAAAACGGAAGTAATTGGCATTCAAAGAGAGTGCGCGAAAACATACCGGCCACCAAAATGGAGTGACATTTTCATGGCTAATCTGACGTAGAACAAAGAAAGAGACAAAGAGGTTGCTTAGAAAGCGAGATAGGTCGATACGAGAAAAGAGCAATGAGAGTTCTTAGCAGAGTTGCTATGAGAACTTAAGAATACAAGAAAACTGAAACAAGAGGGTTGCTGTGCTTTTATGCAACAGGGAGGGTGATGAGTTTGTTGACGGGTCTAGTATACGAGCCTGATGAGGTGCGTATAGAGGCGACACGAACAATGCCATCACGACCAGGGTGCAGATTGTGATGCGCCCTATTGGCCAGTTGAGGGAGTGCTTTGAAGCTTCAAGCACGAAAACCACATCTCCGACTTGGAGATTCGGTTGTTTCTGGTCCATTTTTCCGGGGCTGCATCTGAGTATGTAGATACTCGCGGGACCAACGGGTCCAGAATGCTTGATGTAGTTGTCTCACGCGGTGCCAGCGTGACAGATGCGATGCGTTGTCCGGCTCGATGCGTTCGGGCGGGGCAAGTAATGGTGCACCGGTCAGAAAGTGACCTGGACTCAGATAGTCGGGTCCATCAGCTGGGTCTTGAGGCGTAGCACATAGAGGGCGGCTGTTCAAAACAGCCTCGATTCGTGAGAATAGAGTGGCATATTCTTCATGCGTGTGAGGAGTGTCAGAGATGAGGCGACGGAGAAGAGACTTAGCTGATTTCACACCTGCTTCCCAGATGCCGCCGAAGTTGGGTGCATATGGAGGATTGAAGTGCCATTGGATTTCACGGCTTGCTAGAGAGTCAGTAGATCGAGGTTTCAGACTTGGCGAGGAAATCTTGCACTTCACGAATGTGACGAGCAGCACCCACGTAGTTGCGTCCACAGTCAGAGTATATGTGGGCTGGTAGACCTCTACGCGAGATGAATCTATCCATGGCAGCTAAGAATGCTTCTGTGGAGAGCTCGGAACCATTTCAAGATGTACAGCTTTGGTAGCCATGCATACGAACAAGCATAGGTAGCCCTTCGTACTTGGAGCGTTTCTGCGGTTGCTGGTCTTCACTGAGAAAGGTCCAGCATAATCAGTGCCCGTGTGCATGAAGGCACGTGAGGGTTATAACGCGAACTGCTGGGAGGTCAGCCATTTTGGGTTGTAAGGGCTTTGCACGGAACTTGTGGCAAGTGAGACACCTATGGATGCGCTGTCTGAGCAGACCGCGGAGAGATACGATCCAATAGCGTTCTTGAATCAGCGACTGCACGGTCCGAGGTCCGGAATGGAGTGAAATCTTGTGAAACGAGTCACAAATGAGAGCTGAGAGATGGGCTTGCTTGGGGAGAAGAATCGGTGAGCGTGATTCTTCTGGCAGCAGAGAGTGGCGGAGCCTACCGGCCACCCTGAGGAGCCCTGCTGCGTCGATGATTGGGCTCAGGGACGCGAGACTAGACGATCCAGCTTGATTACGGGACAATCTGCGGAGCTCATCTGCGTAGTAGTGTTGTTGAGTTACCTTAATCAACAGATTAAGAGCGTCCTGCAACTCAGACGGCTGCAGAGGTCCTGAGGGAGGTTCAGCGTGAGTGCGTTTGGCCAACAGGAGTCGAGTGAATCGTATGATTTGACCAAATACACGCTGAGCGCGGAGCAGTGTCGAGAACTTCTCCAGACACGTGAGCAGAGGATCTGGTGCGACTTGCGCAACGAGAGTGGTGGCTGAAGTCTTCACTTCGGGCAAATCGAGGTGAGCGTTGGGAGCGAGACCCGAGTGTGGCCACATTTCTGCTGGTGAGCGCAGGAATGGAGGTCCAGCCAACCACAGAGGATGATGCATCAGTTCAGAGGGTTTAAAGACCGCGAGACGCGCAGTCTGCAGGGTTTTCTTCTGATGCGACGTGAGCCCAGTCGGTGGGCCTTGAGGTCTCCAAAACTTCAACCACACGGTTTGCAACGAAAGTTTTGAGACGATGAGGCGGAGTAGCTAACCAGGCCAGAACGATCATCGAGTCCGTGTATAGAGTCACGGAATGCAGAGAGAGAGCCTCGAGAGAAGGCAAGATCGTCTGGACGAGCCGAGATAGCAAGAGCGCGGATGACAATTCAAGCTTGGGTATTGTCAGTGGCTTGATTGGAGATACCTTGCTTCTTGCACGCAATAGCGTGACGTGAGATGTGGATCCGCGTTGTGTGTGCAGGTAGAGAACTGCGGCAAAACCCTTTTCTGAGGCATCACAGAAGCCAACCAGCCGGTGGACACCACGAATGTCTGGGAAAGCTCGTGGTATGCGAAACGAGGAGAGCTGAGGTACGTCGGCGACTGCGGACAACCAACTTTGAGTGAGCTGGTCAGGGAGTGGGTCATCCCATTGTAGAGGGAGTAACCAGAGTTGCTGCAGAAATATCTTCATCCAGCACACGAAAGGAGTGAGGAATCCGAGCGGATCGAAGATCTTGGCTATGTAGGAGAGAGTCGTGCGCTTAGTGACAGATCCAGTGAAAGCTTCAGTATGAAACGAGAAGCAGTCTGAGCGAGGATCCCACAACAGCCCAAGAATCTTGATTCCTTGTTCCTCATTTGAGAACACAAGAGGCGTTTCTAGATGCTCGTGCGGAAGCGTGGACAGAGCTTTCGGAACATTGCTTGACCATTTTCTGAATTCGAAACCTCCGAGGGCAGTGAGGGCTTGCAATTCAGATTGCAAGGAGCGGGCTTGAGCCAGATTACTAGCCCCAGAGACAAGATCGTCGATGTACATCTGATTCTTGATGGCTTGAGCTGCAAGCGGGTAGCGATCTCCTTCGTCGATCACCAGTTGAGAGAGCACGCGTTGTGCTAAGAACGCAGAGGGTGTGAGGCCGTACGTGACTGTGTTGAGTTCATACTCAACGACAGGAGAGTCAGGTGATGGACGCCAGAAGATGTGTTGATGAATGCGATCTTCAGGATGAACAAGAATCTGACGGTAAAATTTGTCGCAGGTCAGCGCAAATGGCCACAACGTGGGTCCTGAACTTTGTCAGAATGGAGGGAAGGTCAGCTTGAAGCTTCGGTCCGCTGAGGAGGTTGTGGTTGAGAGAGACGCCATTCTTGTCTTGATATGAAGCATTGAAGACGACACGGAGCTTTGTACTCGAACTGTGAGCTTGTGCACACAGTGATGAGGGATCACGTAACCAGCAGGCTGAAGAGCAGGCTGCATGTGCTCAGCGCTGATGTAGTCCTTCATGAAGAGCTGATATGTTTCATGATGCTCGGGGTTGCGCCTGAGACGGCGCTCTAAGCTCAAATAACTTTGGTAAGTGGCGGTGCGGTTCGAGCATAAAGGTGAAACTGATGGCTTGAACGGAAGCGAGACAGTGTAGCGTCCGTTCACATCGCGCTTATGGGAAGACACGAAATGATCTTCACATAACTGGTCTTCTGGATCCTTGTGTTGAGGACGAGAGATTTCCTCGGACTCCCAGAAGAGGCGCAGAGTTCGGTCTAAGCCCGAGGAACTCGCGAGCAAAGACAGCGGTGCGTGAGAGGCAGTGTCCGATGCTTGAATCGGACCTAATACCACCCAGCCAAACGCAGTATTCAGAGCTGAAGGATTGCGTTTGATTATTACATCCCCATTTCCGGGAACAACGTCGAGGTAAGATCAGCTCCTATTTTAAAAAGTCAATCTCGTCTGAGAGGTGAAACTTGTCATCGGCTAGAGAGAGACCTCGATATTTCTCGAAGACTTCTGGAGGAAGCGATTTCGCTGGCATGTGTCCAGTGATGGTTGACAGAACCAGAGCTTCAACGCCAAAGATACTTTGAGGTTTGAAACGAGAGGCTAGGTCACAATGGACAACACCATGCACTAGTGCGGACGCGTGCCCAATACCGGACAATTCCACGATGCTGGATTGCATTTTCAAGCCTAGGCGACTTGCGAGAGAAAGTGTTATTGCTGACACTTGCGAGCCTGAGTCGAGGACCGCGCGAAAAAGGGTTTAAAAGTACCCGACTGGTCTCGGATAAGTCCTCGTACAGTCCCGAGAATGGTAGTGCGCTTGAGTGGCCGACTGACTTGGAGTTCACAAGCCAGCGCGAGCCCCACTGTAGGTTTGTTGTCCTGCAGCGGTCGAGGGTCAGCTGAGCTGCTGACTGAGGAGGAGGGCGTGCCTGCTGAGTGTAACAGCGAATGATGTTGCTTACTATGACATGCACGGCAATTGCCTTTTAATAAGCAATTTTTGTTGTCGTGATTACCGAGACAATTGAAGCATCGCTTTAGCTTGCGCAGAGTATTATATTTCTCGTCGACGGACAGCTTGAGGAAGCTAGGACAGCTGTAGAGAGTGTGATCGCCGTCACAAGCTGGACACGAGCGCGAAGCTGAGCGACTTAAGACGGGCGATCTCGGCTGTGTGCGCCAGGACTGCGCAGCAGCAGACGGTTTTGCGACGAGCAATGAATTAATTTTCCGAGCTGGAGTGAATGGGTTCGAGGCGTTGGTAGGCTTGAGCTTGGTAGAACTTGCAGTAGATGGATGATCTAAACCACAAAGCTCCAGGGTGCGACTTTGCTCCTCGATAAAACCGATTAGTTGGTCATAAGTGGGCGTTTCATGAGAAGAACACTTAGATTCGAATTGCCTACGTGTATGCGGATCAAGGTGCGACAGCGTGAGCGATAGGAGCAGAAAATCAGCCAAGTCGCCGATTTCTAAACCTTTGAGAGCGTCCACAGAGCTTCTATGGACATTGAGGAACTGCTGAAGTGAGGCATGGTTACCTGACTTCAGAGGTGCGAATTCCAGCACTTGCTGTACATACATGGCAGCAAGTAGCCGTTGATTTTGATACCGATTTATCAAAGCCTTGTACGCGAGAACATAATTTTCGGCTGAGATATGGTAATTTGATATAGTTGCCAGAGCAGCATTCTGAAGAATGACCTCAGATAGTGAAATTTCTGTACATTATTTAATGCAGCATTCTGATCAACTAAAGAGTGGAACAGTGAGTAGAACTCCGGCCAATGAGAGAGGTCCCCATCAAAGGTTGGTAATTTAATGGGAGGGAGCGAAGTGATCGGGTGTACAGCTGTAGGTTGCTGTGCGGCCGCAGCTGCACCACCAGCAGGTGGCTTTGAAGCAGTGAGAAAACGCTTTTGTGCAGCGAAAATGAGCTCATTGAAGCTAATTCGGACAGGTGCGGTGTCAATGCCCTTTACATTTTCATCCAGCTTAGAATTAAACTCGATGATAGCTTCCTGCACTTTTTTGAAGTCATTCTTAAGAGCCGTGAGCTCGTCCCTACTGAGGTTGGTAAATATGCACATCGTCATATTTCAGATTTTTAAAAGAGTCATGGATAACTTGAGCGGACCCAAAAATCTCTTCCCTAGTTTTTTGTTAGGGCCGAGGCATCTCGCTTTTGTTCTGCCGACATGGTTTAAAAGAAACAAACGAAAGTGCGACGGAAACAGAAAAAAATGACAAGTACAAACCGGGGTGGGGGGGGGGGGGGGGGGAGTTGAGCTCAAGAAACCAAATTGCAAATGAGCAATTTATAAATGACAGAAAACCACAACTGTTAAGAATGCCGAGCGCTAAGAATGCTACGAAATCACGGGGGGTGGGGGGGGGGGGGGGGCGAGCTCAGGAAAGCGTGCAAAGAGCACTGTGAATTTCCAGAGCAAAGAATGAGCAATGAAACACAGCTACAATTATTCAACTAGTGAACAATTGTGAATCCAGCAAAGAACGCGATATTAAATATTCTGAATAGAAATATTTAATGTGAAGAACAACAGAGCGCTGAATAATACGCGCAGCCGAGAGACAGTGTGAATGACTTGCAGTCACACACGAGCGTTCACACGGAAGCTAGAGCGAACGAGACGACAGAAAATGTGCTGACGCCTGAGATATGGCGAGCCGAGCACGGCGAACAGGCGACAAGGCCGTATTACACGAGGCGGAACTGAACAATTACAAACTGAACAGCTTTGAGATGAGAATTAATGCAATGAGAACCAAATCAACACTGGTTGAAGATTCGGCCGAGGAGGACCAAAATATGTTGGCGCAAGGGCGAGGATGTACACGCGACCTAGAGTTCTAGTTGAAGGTTCTAGAACTTTCCTAGGTATGACGGGGAGGAGTGGACTGTATATGGAATATGTTATATAGGTTAGATATAACACGAGGGATAGTGCCGTAAGCAGAGCTATTATCACATACCAGGTTGGACGTACTGTTGGACGTGCTGTTTTTACGAGCGTACTGGCGACTTGGTGACAAGAGCACAAGCAGGCGACGTGACGTGGTGCAGCAGAGGGCGCGTAGAGCGGCACTAAAATGTTATAACTTAGACTAAAAACGTACGAGAGTAATGTTATTATAATAGAATATAAATAAACACACGAGAGTTTTTCCCAGAGAGAGGCGAGAAGTTATGAGAGAGTACACGTAGTTTAACGTGGCGAGGAGGTTACAAAGCCCCACACTTGATGTAATGCGCGTGGAGGTTTATTGCACTTAGCACACTGCACACAGTTCTGCACGTGGCGTCGGTCATACAGTAGTCAACCGGCTCAAAGTACGACGTCAGCGTTTTGCAATAATAGATGCGTACTGGCACCTGTGGAGGGATAGGTGAACTATGTAAAACGGAAGTAATTGGCATTCAAAGAGGAGTGCGCGTAACAGTGGGTGACCGCTCTACCCTGAAACTCACGTATACCGTTGGTTAGAGCAGATGGAGGGTTCGAGAGCTAGTGTAACGGCTTAGTTCTTCTTAACGTCTGCTCGGCAGTCCGGGTTAGTGGAGGAACCTATATGACTGTCAAAGTTACACCGTCCTGTCGGATGGGACGTTAAGCCGTTGGTCCCCTTGGTACTTTTCGAAAGGAGTAGGCTACGTGCCGGTACCGGGTTTCCCCTCCTCCCTTCTGTTCATCCTCATCTATCACCACTCATCGTCTCGATTAGCCAAAGTGCATAAATATGAGACGTTAAGCAATAATCAATCAATCAACAGCCTGCCACGAATTTACCATAATAAATTTAACATTTTATGGATTCTTATTATTGTTTATTCTTGGGTTACGACACTTTAGTATGCCTACACTATAATTATCACCCGCATATGTGTTAACTATAATGACATGGGTACGCCAGTACGACTGCATCATAGTGAACTATATTTTCATATGAAATCAAGCTAGGTCTTGTCTAGTATAGTTTACTGTATAGGTTTAACCGAATTCTCATTACATTGTTGTAGTTGGGAGTTTCAGTGTGTAAGGCGCCACAGCTGCCCTTCGTAAACCCAGCACGGAGACAACTCTCATTTCATATTCAAGTATATATTTACTTATCGTCAGTACATTATGGGCCTTGCATCACGCACTCACATTAATGTGAGTAGTAACACGTGTTTTGTTTACTTTATTACTAAAAAGGAACATGCGTTTATCACATTGTCGTTAGCTACATGTTATGTTCATTATCTTGACCTGCTGTCAAAGAATTGTAATCCAAAAAAGTTAATTTCAGTTCGGCGCCTTGTTCCTCGTCTACTTTATACAAACCGATGTAATATGGCAATCTACTTAGTCTCCTATAGTACAGTGTATCACGAACACGCTATTACTAAGATGCTAATCTGACGCCCTGTCATTTGGCCCCTTTTTTTTTTTTTTTGTTTTTGTTAATTGTTTCCCTTTCTC
>JAMZAV010015320.1:0-13280 GCA_024449915.1 Sweltsa coloradensis | reverse complement strand
TTTAATAAAAACTGGGCTAAACCTATTACACTTTTCTTCATCAGGTCAGAATCTTATGATTTTTGTCAAGTTCCTTGTGATTGGAAGTCAGGCTCTGGTAAATAAATGTATTTTGCACCATTTCATTGAACAAATTTAAAGATGACAGTATCACACGTTTTGAGTTGAATTTGGGTCTAGAAAATAAATGTGGTGGTAATCTGTCAATTTGCAATTTGGGTACAGCCGGTCAAGAAAGATTCAGGTCCGTTACACGCAGCTATTATCGAGGGCTGCTGGAGCCCTACTCGTGAAAGATATCACAAAATCGAGAGTCGTTCAATGCATTAGGCAACTGGCTGTCTGATGCTCGGTAACTTGGCTAGTCCAAATATCGTAATTCTACTCGTTGGCAAAAAGAAGGACCTGGATGCAGAACGACAAGTTACCTTTCTTGAGGCAAGCAGATTCGCACAAGAAAACGGTATGTATGATTATTTAACAGTTATAGGGAATGTCTTGGTTGCCACGGTGCTACAGCCGGCTACAAGAGAAACTTTCCCCATTCTGATTCCTTTGCCTGGGACTTGTTAGTTAGTTAGTAGTATTTTATTATAGCACATTAGCTAATTTAGTAGTACAATTCAATACATAGAACCATTTTTTAAAACAATTACAGGGGCATACAATGGTTACATAGTGATTGTTACCAGAAAATGTACATGAAAAATCAAAAATTATATAATGTACACACTACACATGAATATCCTTTTAACAAACATATCAAAATTTTACTATACAATATCGTAATAAATTTATTACGGAAGAAACCAAATACAAATAACCTTAAAATATTCTACAATGGATGTACATACACTGTGTACCCATTAATTATCCGACAAGTTCATATACAATAAAAATTCTTTGGGAAAACTAGTGGTTTCTGTCCAGCAAGGTTGATGTGTCCTCTTCACATCCCCTAGGCCAGAATTGCATAGATTGACCTTTTGGTTGACCAATCCAAATAAAGTAAAAAAAAAAAAACTTAAATTAGGCTATTTGAAGCCCAAAAATTTTTGGAATTATGTGTTGTTTTGGCCGACTTTTTTAACTAATAATTATTGTTACACAATTGTTTCAGATTTGATGTTTCTTGAAACAAGTGCAAAAACGGGTGATAGTGTTGAAGAAGCATTCCTCAAGTGTTCCAAAACTATTTTGGCAAAGATCGAGACAGGTAGGCCTAGGCATTATATTCTATATAGCTCCTGGTTTTATGGGTACCTAATTGTTCTTGGAAGGGTTTTGCTGTGCTTTGAACAGGGGCAGGTACTAATCGTCCCCTATTGTGTGGCAATAGTTTTCGTCCCTGTTACAATCAAGCGGTCTAAAGTTTGTGAAACCCTTGTACAAACTATTAGCCAACTATAACTCCCATGTTGCCATGTTGGATCAGTAGGGTATTCAGTAGGTACATGTTGTTTTTTCTGTTGACCAGTTGGCCTACTACCGTCCCATATACAAAAATGTATGGGTGTGGGCATGTAAATATTCCATGTGGGGCATATTATGTTTATCTACAGACTCACAGGTGTTGAAAACATAGTCTTAAGTCCTACATTTTCCATTATCACTAAAGTGTATGACTGCCTATACATAAAATCACTGACGACGCTAAGGGGTCTAGTCAGGTGCTAGCCCCCCATTTGCTTCTCTTAGTTTTATATCAAATAAAATGTGTCCCGTTTTAATTCCGTACAAAATATTTTCTCATATTGGCCTAAAAATGTTTTTTTTTGCAAGAAATTGACGAATAGGTAATCACAAAATGGTGCTAAGGGGCAAACAACAATACTATGTAGCCTAATATAGCTTCGATGTCATGTGGTTAGTGGAAGAGGAGCTTAATCTTTTGTTTCACTGATAACTACCTATATTTTCTTACCGACATGTACTTTTAGCAAAAGCAACATTATTGGCAAGTGCAATCATTATCTGTGAAATATTAAACACTCTAAAAACTGAAATCGAGCTATTACCCAGTGCTATACAGCGTCACAAAGAAGAAGAAATATCCACAACCTCCTCAGACCCAGCGTCGCCTATGAGAGACACTAAATAGGGCATTAGAAAAAAATTAAATGGTTGATCTAGAGATGCGAGCCAGGCACTACATTAGTTAATTTAGTTGCCAACAGATGGTAACTATAGTTACAAATTGTCCAACTTACAAAAAAAACTAAAACTGAAGCTGTTATCTTCTCCTATTTTTATGAAATTTTATTCAAGATGGCCGTGGAATGGTAATTAACTAATTATGCTGTAATTAATTCTAGTTGCTGTCAAATTGAATGATACAAACATTATTTCAATACTAGAACATTGTGTTAACAAGATGCAATCGGGTTTTTTACTCTGTTGAGAATACAACAATGCCAACAATGCAAATTATTCCTATGTCTCCCATAGGCGACATTGGGTCTCAACTGTTGGAATACTTATAAAACTCAAAATTTCATACTGTTAGTTTTCATTTGTTTTTTCTGAGTAAGAACGGTGATTACACTAGCACAAAGCCATATTAAGATAATTAAAATTAAAAACATATTTCATGTTTTTTTTACACTTTTTATCAATAAAATTAATATCAAAACTAAAATTAAATTTAATTAACATGCCAAGCTTATGTTTTTAACTTTTAAGTTAAATTTAATTAGGCTATCACCAACTTATAAAATCCATGCTTGAAACAACCATTAACAAAGGAATTTTGTTATTTTTTGATATTTTTTTAAATTTATTGAATTTTTTAATAATTATTATAATTTTTTTTTTTTAAAAGTGTGTAAATAACAATAACAGCAATAAAAAAGAATAGACCTACAAATAAAAAGAAGCACAAATTCATTGAAATTTTAGGGTATTTACTAACAAAACTACATTGTTGTCAAATAATTGTTTCATATATTTGAGACCCAAGTCGCCTATAGGAGACACAGCGTTTTGGCTAAATGGGTCAGGGATTTTTGCTCTGTATTTTTTTTATTTTTTTTATTTATTTTTTCAACCAGAAAATGACATTTGATTTTATATATTTGCAAAAAAATTAATTCTGGTCTGAGGAGCTTAATCTTTGTTTCACTGATAACTACCTATATTTTCTTACCGGCATGTACTTTTAGCAAAAGCAACATTATTGGCAAGTGCAATCATTATCTGTGAAATATTAAACACTCTAAAAACTGAAATCGAGCTATTACCCAGTGCTATACAGCGTCACAAAGAAGAAGAAATATCCACCTTGCTACAGCTTGTGCATTTTCTAGATGGCTATAAAATTACAATTTGGGAAGTGCTTATTATCTCTCCCCTCATAGTAATTAACTATGACTTCCTCAAGCCAAACCACCATAATCCTGCATTAAGACAGTGAATCCTATGAACAATACAATTTCAATTTAATTTTAATCATATTTTAATTTGAAAAATCAATCTCAACTCTTGGTTTGAACGGTTTACAGACCCCGACCTAGATATATTCCGATATGTGATTTACACATTGGTATCAAAGACCGGGGCGTGAGCCCGGATATTCCGCTTTCCGGGCAGGGGCGTCATATATAATACTCATTTTAATTTTTAACGTTGCCCGCTTAACCCGAGAGTAGTCGCGCCCCTGTTTGTAACGTTAGTAGTCGCGCCTGGTCCTTTAGACCGCATTATATTTATGGGCTAATAACGTTGAGGATGACGTTTTGATTACCAATATAACATAATTTATCATATAAGTGACAGCATACATGGTTATATTTATCAAGTATCAATCAATAATCAATCAATAATCAATCAATAATCAATCAAACACAGAATGTTGCAAACCTACAAATAGGTATACAAATATGTTTTGAAACACCCTGTATTTCGAATTATTAGTAAACCAAGACAGTAATATTCTGCCAACACTGTATGTTGAAGAATAATCAACCTACAATAACAAAATACATGTCTCATAATAGTGATTGAGTATGCATATTTTTGCTTCCCTTAGTAGACTAGTCGCGCAGCGGTCCAAAGACCAAGCAACCGAACAGGACCTCTTATCTTAGATGAAGTTCTACAGAACACTAAATCGCGTACCGGTATTGCACATTGGCTTCACAATCTATTTTGGGAAGCAACCCTTGAAAATCCCACTCGCACGCGTCGCATTTTGCGAGTGACATTTGGCTCTTGCGAGTACTTTTATGGACGTGCTTCAAAATATTGTTTTACGAGAATTTGAATCGAGCGCCTGCGCCCGGATCTAGTTACTGAATGGCGCCGCTAGGTGTGGGCTTCTGTACGATCATGCAGGCAACTGCAAGTCTGCTTGTGATTCCCGTGAGTCGTAGGAGCCGCGGAGTGTGTGTTGATGAGCGTGACGAAGCTATTGTGATTGCGTGTGTTCGCCGCTCGTGCGTAGGCCTACGGTTTTCGTCGTGTTCGTGTAGGAAATAGGAATAATGTCAAAGCAAACTAAGTTAACATTTTTTGTAAAAAGGCGCAAGGATGAAAGTACTGATCAGATCAGCCCGTCTACCAGTGTCGCCAGTTGTTCAACTGAATTACTAACCTCAAACGTGCTTTTCGCGTGAACCTAGTTCGACCGAATCGATCGATGTAAATTTGAACAGTTTAACAGTGATTAATATTCAAAACGAAGAAACTCACAATCTACACCACCTGAAACAACAGCACCGCCTATTTAAAAAGTGAACGAAAGTCTGGTAAAAGGGCAGGCGTTTGCCTCAGTGGTGTACATTATTTCAGTGGCTCAAACAAGACGAGACTGGTGTTGCGTTTTGTTCAGTTTGCCACAAACAATATCCCACCAATTTGGTTGACAAGTGGGTGAGTGGTAGTTCTTAAAACATTTACGTACATTATTTAGAACAAAGAACGCGATGTTTTTCGATCGAGCCGTACGATGACTAGCGTGAGATACAACGGGAGGAGACAGCAGCAGCACGGGTAGTGTTCAGGCCTTCGTTTGCAAGGCTATTGCGCAAGCAACACTGTCAGTCTGTCACTCAAAGGTTATTCTTGAAAATTGTTTCAAGAATCGAAAGACGTTGCAACATGAGACGTTGCGGAAACTTGAGTCGAGTAAACAGCTGACACATTATTGTAAGACGCGATCGCGAACATAAGTCATTGGGCATTTTGTTGATGCGGCGCATATGATTTGTACCATCAGTGTTCTTATCTTATCTTATCTGCAAGTGGTTTACGAGTTTTCACGGTATAAATACTGAAGTTTTTCAGCACTGAATTAAGCCTGCTATGTTATCCTAAAACGCACCAAACGCTCTTTAATAAACCTGACCTCAAAATTTTTCACCTGCGGCGCTATTGTTGCCCCCCAAACCCCCCCTTGCCTTCCCGCTAGAAGCGAGTACTAAAAGACGAGTGCGAGTTGATTTGTTACACAATTTTCAAGGGTTGTTGGAAAGGTAGGCGGAACTAGACAAGCCACGCATGTGCGCTGTACAAATACCAACTGTTGAAAAAAAAAAGTCGGTCTAAAAGACCACACGCGACTACTCTTGGGTTAAAGCCCCCACCTTAGCCTCCCTAATTTTAGAATCCTGGTGCCGTGCCTGCATAAAATAGGTAGGCCTACATTAAATAGATCCACTCCACTGGCACATGCTAAATTAGTTTGAGTGCAAGTACTTTCAACAGTAAAGAAATACGTATCACAAACATTCTGAAGCAATTTCTTCAAGATGACCACAGAATGCTTATTTCATTGTTCATCCATTGCCCCTGATCTTTTCTGTTTATTGCTTCCCTGGAAGAAGACAAACTTGGTACTCGGCCATATAATTATCTTGAAGTCACCACCTGTGTTTTATTGCAGGAGATCTAGATCCGGAGAGGATTGGATCCGGCATTCAATACGGTGATACGAGTTCCCGTCGACTACAGAGAGAAACTAGCGGCAGAAGACAACCAGACTGCATTTGTCGAATGTGAATAACGACCAGTATTGCCTGATAATTTAAATATAGAATAGAATAGATGTTATGGCTCGTTTACATATAATTATAGCAACAAAAATTTATTTTTTGAAATTACTGAAAAATAATTATATAAAACTTTTACATGAATCCATCCGACAATCACTGATGGTTGAATTTAGACTAGACTGGTCAGTAGTCAATCATCCATATTGTTTTTTAAAAGAAATTAGCACATTATTACAGTATCTTCAGCAGGGCCGTATTAAGGCATAGGCTAAGTAGGCTGGAGCCTGGGGCGCCGGCATTTTGAGGGCGCCAAAGCACCCCCCACTAGGCTCCGTGGGCGGGCGTCTAACTCCTAACAAACAACAACTAACAACTTAAAAATTATCGACGAAAGAATGCTAAATGTAGTAAAATGCCACCATTTGCAATGTCAAAAATCAAAATTTTCTGGGGCTATGCGCCCCAGACCCGTACTAGCTGGGAGGCATCCCCAACAGAGCCCCCATTGTACCAGAATTCATATTTTTTCCCGAACCATTGTTTCATGGGCAGTTCTAAAAGTGTTTTATTGCCCCCCACCCACCCCTCTACATAAATGCACTTCCTTCGCTACGTACAATTTTTTAAGTTTTTTTTGCTAAAGAAAATGGGGGGGGGGGGGGAACGCTTGCCAATGCCTGATTTGCGCGACTACAACGGACGAGACTACTATATGGCCAGGGAAATTATGTACTTGGTGATCAAGTTGCATTGCTTGTTACTAGTAGTTACCTTCTTTTTCTTTCTAAGCTAAAATGCACGCATATTATGTTTTTCAGCTTGTTGAAAAAAGGGGGGGGGGGGGGGGGGGGGGGGGGGCGTATTTTGTTTTAGCCTATGGGCGCCAAATGTCTTAATTCGGCCCTGATCTCCAGGCTTTTGCATATGCCCCAGATTATGAAATTGCCCATTTGAAATTCAACAAACTTTTCCGCAAACATACCATATACGGTAGGCCTATATGACTTGTAGTAATTTCACCAACTTTGATGTAAAAATAATTGTGTGGGAATTCATTGTGGCCGACTTGGCAATTTGATTTCCATAAGGTATATAGGCCTACACTAATTGTCTAATTGGGTGTGAACGATGCTTTGGATGCTGTAACATAGCTTACATTATAAAAGTTCCAATGCAAAGAAAAAATCAAAAATGTCTTGTAACCATAAGTTTTAAGCTGAAAAAACTGTTGTCCAATCTTGCAAGGTAGAAGGTACCACAAATTTAACTTATTATCTACTATTTATTTTTATTTATTATGAATTTTTTAGTAGGTCTGTCCTATAGAAGACTAGAAGTAGGTATAGGCCTACCCCTACTTAGTACCGGTAACGTTTATAACTTTTTATACACTTAGATGCACTTATTTGTCAGACTGAACTGCTAACTTCATATTACAATTTCTGAACTTCTTGGTTTTTCTGTCCAACTCTACCTTATTTTAGTTATGAACACATTTTCCAAAATATAACACCTAAACTATTCACACTTTCTGGTTGACTGTCGATTTCGCCACCTATGTAGATAATGGAAAACTACACTACATTATATCGCACCATGTGGTTTTCCAGCGCAAAAAAATACTTGATCCCATAATATTATTTTTTTATCAATAACAGTAATTTTAGAATTATTCCGCTTGTTGTTTGATAGTACTATACATAATTGTCGTAACATTTGCTCCGACTGGGGATTAAATCCACAACCCATACCAATTGGTAACTGCATAGGTTTGGTTTTGATTCATTGACAAGTCTGAGCAAGTTTTACTGCAAGTTCAGTTAAGTTTTTATTGGCATCCATTCTATATAAAAGTCCTACTGTACCCACAAATAATTGAAACTAGAATATAAATTATAATGTTTCTAATACAAGGAATGGTGGCCTGTGGAAGATGACAGCTTACCTTAAAAACAATAGCTAAGTTGTCATTTTAAAAAAACTGACGAAAGAGGTTGATTAACATTTAAAATATTGTAAATTTTGTTTTATTTTGAGTAGTGTAAGGTATAGTCATGATAAAATCATGATCTTAAACCTGACCTACTCTAAAATTCTTTCATCATTGTAATAGCTAAGTTGCACTTATAAAATCAACAAAGTAGCCGAGACCGAGACATTTCAACACAACTAATCATCTAGAGGCCATATTATCACCGAGTGTGCGTTGATAGAGGTAACAAATTAAGAGTCCACTAGTACTACTCTAATTAGATAATATTTTAATAAAATCAAGGATAACTTGTGCATTGTTTTAAACTAATTTTTCTGAAAAAATCTGTGCAACATGGACACTGGACAGATGTTTGTATAAAAAATTGAATAGTGGTTTTAAGAGTACGAGTACAGTATCCATCAACTGCAAAGATTATGCACACAATGTTGTTAGAGCTAGAGAGAGCTTAACCAGGTAGGTATACATATTACACTGTCACTAGGTATAATCATGCAGCACATGGTTTTCACAGTTAAATGAAAATGAAAGCCAACATGGCTTTATTTGTTTGTACAGTACTATACATTTTATCTTACAAATTATGATTCAAGCTGGAAAGTCAAGCAGTGTGCAATGACATTGGCTGTCAACCAAAATTGTCTTTGTTTTTACTTTAGTATGTGATGTATGATATTTCAGAACTTGTTCCGTCTTTTAAGTGTTTCAACAAAATGTGTACGTATTTCACTTGTCCTACTGTTGTTTCTTATAGCCATGTTCTACTTTCACATTATGTAATATTGTATACAGAACCTTCTTATGTAGTTAAAAATACAATAATCTAACACTCATAAAACAATCCTTCTCATTTCCGACAAGAAAGACCAAATTTTTCTAACCCACTAAAGGCTCCAAAAGTAAGCACTAAGCGGAGTTGTTAAGTAGAAATATGGTATAATAACAGCTTACAGTAATCCACTATAATATTAGAGTATGAATGAACACATAGTTGTGGTGCAAATTTGCCATTACTTAAGATAAAAAAAGCAATTGACCAGGGATCCAGGGATTTAGCAGTCGGCAACAAAATTACAAATTCCATAATTGAGGGGCCGCGAGCATAAAAGTGCCAAAAATTGATTTGAGATACGAGCAGTTGCGGCAACATTGGCAAAGCTAGAAGCCACGTGTCGACAACTGCAAGGTAATACAATATTCTTTCAGTGTAGTGCTATTTGTGCACAAATTGGTGAACTCAAAGTATATTATGACTTGAAATTGATCGGCGGGACCACAGCTGAACTGGGTAACGCCTTAAGACAGTTTATGCTTGTGGCCCCACAATTCCTTGTTAATTTGCAAATGTTGGCCTCGTGCATCGTTCAAATGCCATTTCAAAACGTCCAAAATGGGAATTAATAACCCCATTTAGGATGAAAACGGAATAAAATCTTATTTGAAGTTTTTCTTTTGTTAGTTAGTTAGTTAGTTAGTTAATGTTGTTTTAGGGCACTCAACAGTAGAGTTATCAGTGCCCATGTCAAGTGTATTGGAATCTTCCAAATTTTCTTTTTCCATAATTGTGGATTACCACCATGTTTTCTTCCCTCCAAAGGGAGGAACGCAAGGGAAGACGCAGGGGGTTAATGGGAAGGAGTGAGGATGTTGGATAGAATGGGTTAAACTGGGTGGGAACGGAAGAGTGCTCGTTGCAGAGAGGGCTGGCAAGTATGGAGAAGAAAAAGTGAAAGAAGAAAATAAATATGAGTAAGGCTGTGAATGAAGAAAGGTTAGATAAAAAGTTGCGCGAGAGCTCGCTCTGCAACACGCACCCCAACCGGCCAGAGCTCGCCCTTAGTTTTTGGGAATACACTACTCCCCTACTCACAGGCCAAACCACGTGAAGGTAGCGAGTTGGACTTTGAAGGCCCTTGAATAGATTTAAGTGTCCCTTACATTTTAGCCATTTATAATACAAAACGTGGTTCAAAATCACAAACTAATGATTTCCCCGTCTACTTGACCATTCTGTTCATTGAGTAGTAGCCCTACCGATATCAGTTGAACAAATATTTGGATGGTAAGTTTTCGACACTTTGTTGAGTTTATGTGTTTATGTGTGTATGTCTGTGTGTTCGATGCGCAAGGGCCAAACTACTCGTCCAATTTTGACGAAATTTCACACAAACGTCAAGGACTAATTGATAGTGTTGTTAACATGGACAGCAAAATTTGCAGGAATCCAAACCACAAAAAATTAAACAAATTACTACTTTATTTTTTTAAACTTAAAGTTCGCTTTGTAAAAAAATACCCTTTCTCAACAATGTTACCACTACGTATTAATTAATGTTAACAACTGTGAAAAATTTCAGAATTATATCATGCCCTGCCAACTTACCAAAAATTAATTACTGCAAAAAATCTTGATTTGCAGAGCTTTACTAAATTGGATTTGATTTGAGGAGCATAAAAGATGGATGCAGAACATATCGAGGCGAACGGGGGTCCGTGAGTAGACCTTTCTAAAACATATTTTGGAATCTTGGTAGCTTTTATACTTATGGTGTTGACGATGTGAATGTGACTGTGTGGCTCGTTGGTCTTGTGGTTAGCGTATCTGCTTCCAATGCAGAAGGTCCAGGGTTCGATTCCCGCTAAAGTCAGAAGTTTTTTATCTTCTGATAAAAAAGTTCTTGTCTTAGGAGTTTGTAAACGGTGACTTTGGAGCCGTCCTAGCAACGAAGCACATAATAAATTTCAGAGTTGTTTTGAATTGGCCTTGTTGATTCTGGCGTTGATTCGCGGGTGTTCGCACTGTCCATACCACTGATTGCTATACTCTCCTGCAGGGTTGGCTTGGTTGCTTTGATTTAAAGTCCCCCACTGAAAATCAGTTATATAACTGAGTGGGTAGACTCTAAATAAAATTTTATTATTTATTTATATGTTTCCACTGTTTTGGTGTCGCCCACGTGCACGTGCATAGCGATAAAGGGAACTCAGCAGTAGCAGCTAGACAAGTCTCGACTTGATGAGTCAGAGCTGCCTACAAATGTAATTGTGATACTCACTCCACCAACAACGACTTTGGCGTTTTCCTAGTTTATGACATGGTGCTAATTGTCACTTGGTAAGATGTTAGGATTCTTTCTTTTGTAACTTTTTTAAAATATATTTTCAGTATACCACATTTTATGACAGAAATGGAGAAAACAAAATAACTATACAAGACATATACCGATTAATAATTTCAAATAGCAAAATTTCACGCGCTAAATCTATCTCTCCTGGATCCCTAGCAATTGCACTAATTAAGAAATAATAAACATGCTACCGGTATGGAATATAAATTGTAGGCTAAATGAGAAAATGAATGTGCTAAATGGGCATTTTATCCTCTAGCTAGAGATGAACCATATAAAATGTATATGAGCGCGCCAATTTGTTTTTCACTGCAACAAAAGCATTTAAAAAATGCTGTACTTTCAAAATTTAAGAAGTTGTAACAGCACTATCTTTAATAGTACTTCGAGGTGTTTGTCTGATAGGTTGCACTGTCTTATCAGGTGAAAAGTAGCAGTAACATCACTGCAAATTTAATCCATTTGTCCACAAAAATTTCCTATATTTTAAGTTTTCCCCTTTACAACATTCCAAAAAATACTCATGCAAGGAAATGACCGTTCTAAAGTGGCCCCAAAACGAAAGAATGCAGGTGTCTCGAAATTGTTTTCACAAACTTTGTCAATTCTATTCACGCTAGCTCATTGATAGCTCAAAATCATTGAGAATTGCAACAATTTTGGAAAAAAACAAAATACGTACAGATACGGAAAATTTGGCATTAATGTTAATGAAGTACTTGTATATTGATATCTGCATTTGGTTGCCAAAAATAAGCCTTAGAGATCCATTGCGAGACATACAAGTCCAAATCGTGAAAAAATAGGAAATCCAAAACATGGATTTCAATTCTGGAAATTCTTAGCAAACCATTTATCTTACGATAAAACCAAATTAACCTGTGCGTTCACATTTATCTAAACGTTGTTATCCAGTATGCATATTTACGTTAAGAAAATCTATACACAGAATAAATACCCGAAGTTGACCAAAATGGAGTAAATTACAGTGATTTTACTATTTTTGTATTCAAAATCAATTAATTAATTTAGGAATACACTTTAGTGTGAAATTTGATAACAGTGTTATAAACTGTTTACCCGGTAAAACCAGAAAGCCGAGCGCTTGAATACATCTCCGCACCAGCATCTCCTCTTAATAGGAATATCAAACAGTAACATTTAAAATCTGCCCGCTTATACTACTATGCCACAGTAGGCCTACTTATGAATAATATTGAGGAATAGGATAGCACAAACATTCAAATAGCTTGGAAGTATGCTGACAAAAGATGCTAAAATTGATACAGAAGTAACAAGAAGAATCATACATACTAGCGGACAAATTCTACCAGAGTGTTTGTGAACTGCTACGGAAAAGAGAAATATCGGACCGGTGTAAGATGAATGATCATGTACAAAATGTATTATATTATATCCCGATATTATTAACATACGCAGCAGTGACCTGGACAATAAGAGGAAAGGAAGAGAGCAGACTATAAGAAACAGAGAAGAAATTTTTAAGAAGTTCAGTGGCCATAACAAAATTGGATAAGGTGCAAAGCAGAACTACAAGAAAAAAACTCTTGAATGGAAAGGCTACGAGAGACAAATGAAACCGGAGAGAATCCCGAGAAGAGAATTGAAACGAGTATGGGGAGTAGTTGACCGCCCGAGAGAAAGGTGGACAGACCAAATAAAATTGAGTATAGAAGAGGGAAAACATGGGAAAGAAAACAAATAAAAACTCTGGGAAAACAGAAAGAAATGGAGAGAACTAGTAGAAATACCGGTCTTGACAAACAGCGAAGAAGATGAGGCTAGTCAGCACTGATAAGCCGTAGCCCGAGAAAATGGTGACTCGTCACCCCCCGACCCGACGCATGCTGGAATAGGGGTCTGATATTATTACAATATAGCCACACAACACACAACAAAACACAGGAACAAGTACAAGTAGCCAAAATTTAGTGATCAATAGCCATCACCACGAATCAAAGTATGCAACTTTCAAGTTAAAACAAGAAGCGGGCACACGCATGATTATAAAAAATGCACCCAACTTTCATTCCACTACAAATATATCCCAAAGATCTTCTTCATACCAGTAGTAAACGTAAACCTCTTGGCAAGTAAATAACTGCCAAGCAACTTGTTATCAAAATGGCCATTAACTCAGTGCCCTGC
>JAMZAV010015319.1:0-12391 GCA_024449915.1 Sweltsa coloradensis | reverse complement strand
CCTTAAAGCATATTTTGTAGTCAATTAATACAGTAAGTTAATGCAGAGGCGTAGCTAGAAACTAAAGGCAATGTGCCTGATGATGGTCATAATTTATACGTTATGAAAACAATTTTAAAGCACGGCTAAAACAAAAGGTTTCAGGGGACCTTCAAATCTCTTAGCTTTAGGTTTAGGGAACAATCAAGGAATTATTTCTCGTGAAAATCGCTCTCGACCAACTTATTTTTAATGTAGGAATTCACGGAGGTAGGCCGTATGCTCTTCCATGAACGCGTTTATAAAAAATAAAAAATAAAAATTCTGTCCTCCAAATCGAATAGATCGAACACCACATGAGCGGACTGGACCGTAAGTCCTGATGATAGTGCTGGCATACTTCCGCTACAATGGCTGTCCAAAAAGTTAGTGCTAGAAGTGCCACATTCGAAATTCGGAAATTTTATTACTGGTATCGTTAGTGCTACGTTAGTGCTGGATAGTGCCGTAAGTCCAGGGCCGTTTTAACTAATAATGAGAACATAGGCACAAATTTTTAGGTCGCCCCCCCCCCCCCCACGCAACTATGGAATCTAAAATATCGTTATGTTTATTGTGTGCATACAATGCAATGTTTCTAATTTCACAAATAATGTTTTTTAGGCAATTGCTAGGGCCTAGTCCTACATTTAAATATTATGCATTTTATAATAGGTACTACGTATGTAAATGTAACTCCATAGTTTCCGTTTAATAATGTTATTTTATATTACTCACCCACATGAACTCGATGTCGCCGAATCGATTGTACTGCACGCGCTTACGCGCTTTACGTCTTGCGAAACCGCAACGAGTTCTAGAGACCCCAGGTAATTGTAATTTCCAGCCGATTCTACTTTTTCGTTATCATATGAAACGCTAGCCCTCGTGATGCTACTCAATATATCTCGTCAATATTTTATTTCAGTTGATATAACTGCACTTTTAATTTAGTATCAATTCTTTGCATTGTTTTGGTTCTAGCTATAAATGATAGAACATTTAATTGTTCTGTGTTCTTTGGACGTTTCTTGTTCTCGAAACCTATTGCCAGCATTTTTCCAATCATTATATCCGTGTGAGAATTGTGACTTTCTACCAAAAGTTGACAATGGGTGCAAAACACTTTACCTTGGGAGGGCGAGTATGTCACCCAGACGCGGTACACAACTACGCCATTGACAGTCTACCGATGTAACAAGTTTTTATTAAAATATTGTTTTTGTCCGAGTAAAGATGAAGTGAACCCGTTAAATCTCCTTCAATGTTTTGATTAATGCTGTGTTTAGCAATGTAATCTATGAGTAAATCACTGATTACCCACGTCGCTGGATCTTTATTAAAAACAAAAAATTGTCATGCCGTTCACTTACAGATTTTTCAGCGACGTTGTGACAGTTTGAGTTTGAAGTAGACGGCTTCGTTAAATCACTTCTTGTGGGAGTTCTCTCCAAATCAATGAAATCATGCACGGCGGTCGACACAGTCTCACTAGATGAGTTCGGTTTACAATACCTGTGACAATGACATTGCCCTGTGCTCCCTAAGCAATGCTAACGAGGTAACTTTTTCAGCATACTGTCTAACTCAATTTTTGTAGCAGTCGTGGGGGGCAGAACAAACTGCAAATGAGTGCAAAGTCAGTTTTGTGCAATGTTTTGAATTAATCAATCTTGCAATCTCCCAGTCATTAAAGGACATCACAACCCTGGGATTTCCCGGCGATGTAAAGAACCTTAGTTGTTTTAATGACTAATGGCGAAAACCGGAAGTCTCTAGCTTGAAGCAGAAGTTAATTACACCTGTTTGAATAACAATAATTTAGGTGGGTGCGCGCGCATCCAAAATCGTGACGTAAAGATTGCGCACAGTCGAGTCTACTCCCCGACCTCAGATTACTGGTCAGCGCTGTAAAGAACTCTCTCTGTAGAAGAAGATATAGTGTTTAGACAAAAACCAAAAGCTTCATCGTATTCAGTGGTCTTTCCTCTACAAGAATGTTGCAAAAGTAAACCTTCTTGTAGAAAATAAAAACTTAGTTTTGGATATTTTATAAAACATGCTAAAAACGAAAAAATATATCGTACTTTCAGAGACTTGAAAACAAGTAAAATAGACCAAATGTGAAAATATTTTGACACCCACATATAGCAGTAGGCATGCAAAAAAATAAAAAAAATACTACACTGAAATCGAAGCAAACGTGTTCAAGATTGCAAATAATATATGATAGGATGTTTTCAGCAAACTTCGACGCTTCCAGCGACGAGCCGTCCGCGATCAAGTTGCAGAGGATATACTACCCATTTAGAAAAGATCGTTTTGTCAAGCACGTGTAGTCTGTGTAGCCGTTCATAACCATAAGGTATCGGCTCACAGCTGTCTCGTATGCGGGTTGAGTTCATTCAGTGGTTTATACCATAGTATTAGGATACTTGAACCATGGTTTTATTTCATATCCCACATACAGATGCAAGTTTTATGATATCGTGAACCCTAATGACTAAGTAACTATGATATCGTGTAGTTATTCACTTATTGCCTCAACTCAACTTGCAACGTTGCAAGTTGCAATTGCTTCAGACGAGGCACGTAGAAAAGAGAGCGTTCCCTTCACCCCCCCCCCCCAACCATCCCTCCCCCCCCCCAACACAAAAAGAGCTCCAACGCGCTTGCTTATCAATCAGTCGCTGCTACAAGATACATACAACGAATATTAAATAAATAAATAAATACATTTTATTTAGAGTCTACCCACTCAGTTATAGAACTGATTTTCAGTGGGGGACTTTAAATCAAAGCGACCAAGCCAACCTTGCAGGCCCCGACGCAATCGACGAGTGAGCGATAACCAACCAAAGATCGATATTTTTAATTGGAAATATTGCAATCAGTGGTATGGACAGTGCGAACACCCGCGAATCAACGCCAGAATCAACAAGGCCGATTCAGATCAACTCTGAAATTTATTATGTGCTTCGTTGCTATGCCAAAATCACCGTTTACAAACTCCTAAGACTTTTTTTTTTATTATTTTATACACTTAATTGTTACACGGCTGCAAACAAATACACGCGCGAGATTCGCACCTCTTAGTGTCCATACACAGACTGCCCTGACCAGTCATCATCTTGCACTTCGTTCATACACCCCAAGTCCCCCCCCCCCCATACTCATCGTAATAATAAGCGAGACTGCGTGGATATTATCATCTTTGACTCAAAAGTAACATGTCCACTTCTTCTCCTTCTCATTCAGGGCGAGTTTCCGCATAGAATGTCATACAATACTAGTAAGCCTAGGTACTGGGACGTGTCCACGTGTTGAGGTTTGAGATACAAGGAATGACATTAGAAAAAAGTATTTTGTCAAATGTCAACAAGGCAAACTTTTTTTCATGACGATGAAAGGGAAGATATGCTATTCTGAAGAGCTTTACCAAGTGTGCAAATATGCAGACATAGGGAACCTAAGTGGGCGTTGTCTGGTTCTCTCCGGTCAGCGTGGTATAGGCGATTAACCCGTGCTAAATGTTTCGTAAGCGATAGCGCGTGAACCCGACCACGGACCGGAATTATGTTCATACTGTAAGAAACTATAATCTTTCCTCTTTGCGTGGATATACATAACTCTTCTCTATCACAAATATTAATGACATTTGTTTTGAGTTGAAGTGAACTCTACATTTACACTGTTGCCAAACATTCCAAACTGCTCATGAATAAATACGTAAAAACATTTTGTCCGTGGCATCAGCATAACATTTGCTATCCGACTTGCTTTGTGGCTACTGTGAGGTCACTGGGTTGTACTAGATTATACATTACTAATAAAATATCCTTTAATGTGCCAACAAAATCTTGAATGCGAAGTACATTTAGCAACCATGGACAGGCGCGTGGTATGCGAGGATGCCACAGCTGAACACAACGTGGCTGCGCCTCGCTTAGGTTGCCGCTCAGTCAAGAGTACATTTGCGACAGCGCACAAACATGGGTCCATTTAACTCATAATAGTTTGAATTTGGGAAGCGTCATCGAGCAAAGTAGAATGTCATCATCTTCTTTACAAAATTATGCATCTTGTGATGTCATTGGTTTAGATTTCTTTTGCGCGAGTCAAAAGATACGGCGAGTTACATTTTCGCACCATGCTAATTCTTATGGGCGCTGAGACCAGAGAGAACCAATTTCCTTCCCGCCTTCAAAACTTAGGTTCCCTATTATCCTAGAGATAATTGAAATCAACAGCATCCTATGTATGAAAATATTGTAAAGAATACTGTAACATAAATGTTATCGCCGAAGTGCGTACAACAATACCCAATGGTATAACGCTCGACTGGCCACAGCACTTGCAATTAGGGTCAATGGTCGCTTCGCAGTAGGTAAACAATAGGGTGGACGCGCGGTTTGACAGGTTAGGATGTGTGTGTAGCTTTACTTCATTTCGATCTAAAGATTGTTGGGTGTTCAAACTGTTCAAACTCTTTCTAACGTCAGTGTAGTATGTCACCTGATACGGAAAAGGTGTACTTCTAGGCATGTGCTTAGACCATTGTGATTTACGCAAAAGTTGTGTTTTATTTTGTTGCGTGCGCTAAGTGTTAAAATATTGGCATTTATGTATGACATTATGCTTGAAGTATTCTTTCACGATTTTCTTCATAATTTTACTTTCCTAGTGTTGGTTATTATGTGAACTAAGTAAAGTAACCACGGATAACAGTACCCGCGTGTTTATTATAATTTTAAATCAGGTGTTCGTGTTTATTTCTTAGTGTTAATTATTGTCACCCTTTCCTAGACGGCGACAATCTGTAAATTAGTGTTTAAATTTTAGCCGCGGGACCACAGTTTTGAGTGCGTGCCGTTGTGTGTAGGCGAATAATATTAATAACTATAATAAGGGTCCCTCCGCTCACTTGTTATTTACGTTTTAATCATTGTTTTCATTATGGCAGCTTTTACTCCATACATGTACAAACCTGAATATACAGATGAAGAGATATTAGAAAATAGACGTCGACGTGAGGAAGAAAGGCTAAGACTTATTCAAATGGCGGAAAGAACGCAATCATTATTTTGGTGCAAGTGCGGCGAGCCGACTTTTCAACATCATATAATATCAAGTGCAGGACTTCAAATCTTGAGACAAATTTTGATTCAAAACACTTCCAATCGATTAAAGAAACGAGAATTGAGCAAGGAAATTACTAATAAAGGATGGCGTTATCTTGCATATAGACAGTTTGTATATTGGATAAACAGTTGGACTAATCTAGGCAAGGGAAAATGGGTCGTAATTCCTGCGTGCGCGATAAAGAAAATTCAGGAGACGTTTCCTGAGGAATCTGGAGTGTATGTAGGATTCCTCCCATTTCCAGGAGCAACAGATGCAGAAGCCCAATATCCAGGATAAATCCACATAATTGTCATAATGAAGGTAATCATGACGTCTTGTGTTATCTCATTGCTCTAGCATATTTGAAAGCCCAATTAAATATATGTGCACTTTTGAGAGAATAACGCGTGTCCCTGTAATATTATTACGATCATTTCCATTTGACTCTACCGGAAAAAATAGTCACTGGTTTTGTTTTGTTTTGTTTTTGTTTGTTTGTATGTCTCGCCATAACGTTCGAACGGAGGCTCGGATCAAGTTGAAATTTTGACCACCCGCAAGCTTCGTTCCCGATTGAATGCCATTAGTTTTGTGCGCGATTGAGAATAATAATTAAAATGTGGTTCACAGTTTTGACTAACGAGCCAACAACGAAATAAAATCCACTATTATGTCGAACAGGTTCCAAGGCTTTGTACGGGAGACTCACAGCCGTTGAGTCCCCGCAAGAAGAGGCAACATAACAAGTACCTAAGAGTCTGATGTTTTCTGAAAAGTTGCATCGCGAGTGCCACGGGGCTGCTACCTTCATAAGACGGTCGCGCGTGAATTCTCAACGAAAGCATGCATTAGTATATCACCCAAATACACGCATATTTGAAATGAATCATAATGTTGTATATTTTTTTATTTTTTTGCATGCCTACAGCTATATGTGGGTGTCAAAATATTTTCACATTTGGTCAATTTTACTTGTTTTCAAGGTCTCTGAAAGTACGATATATTTGTCGTTTTTAGCATGTTTTATAAAATATCCAAAACTAAGTTTTATTTTCTACAAGAAGGTTTACTTTTGCAACATTCTTCTACAGAGAGAGTTCTTTACAGCGCTGACCAGTAATCTGAGGTCGGGAGTAGACTCGACTGTGCGCAATCTTTACGTCACGATTTTGGATGCGCGCGCACCCACCTAAATTATTGTTATTCAAACAGGTGTAATTAACTTCTGCTTCAAGTTAGAGACTTCTGGTTTTCGCCATTAGTCATTAAAACAACTTAGGTTCTTTACATCGCCGGGAAATCCCAGGGTTGTGATGTCCTTTAATTCATATATATTTTAAGAGTACGCCATAGCTAGGTGACGCGGCAATCTCAGAGGGGTTTGAGGAAAGGACGAGGTATCAGGGGCCGGCCAGAAACAAACGAAGAGAGAAATGTTTAGACAGAGATAACGAGACAACTGGTTTCAGCTCCACCCCGCGCTATGAGATAACGATATCTCCCGACTCAACGCACGGCAAATGGTCTTGTTATCGTTTTGCGACTGCAAAAATAAATACCAATATGATATGATATGAATAACATAGGACATGCCCATTGTGACTTTCAAATGAACAATGATTAGTTCATTATTTTGTATTATTGGTTGACGTTTCCGCGCTTGTTTCTTTTTGTCTCTACAATAAGTTACCTCAGTTCATTGTAGTTGATTAGTGAAAAAATAGTAATAATTACTATGTTAGTGTTGTGTGTAATTGTCATTGATGTCTTCACGCTTCGATTTGTTTCAATAATAGTAGTTTTTATTTTTATTCTGTCGCTAAAGCATGGGGCCAACACAACAAACAAACATTAGACATTATTACCGGGTTTTGTCACAGTTTTAAATGCCGCGTAGTTAATTATGCCTTTTGCCATACGATTTGATTCAAAGTTTTGATTGCATTAGAACATAGAATTTACTTTAAAAGTAGTACACTATATCCTAAGTGAATCTCTAATAATGTGTTTTCTATGCCGTTGGATTGAACCTAAATATTGTCTTCGTTTTATTCGTCTTCGCCTTGATTGTAGATTTGTAGTACTATTTGTTGCAACGACATTAACAGATGCTCGACGAAGAATATTGTGTGTTAAGTTGGGGTTAATTATATTTTGATGCGATTTCACAGTCTTCTTCTCAGTTTCTATTTATTGGCATTTGGTGGTAAAGATCTGTTACTGAAAGACAACACCTGAAGACGGGCATGCATTGCACTCTGAGCAGGTTTCCAACAAAAAATTGTTATTATAGGGCCTACTCCTGAAAAACTTGACGCACATGGTCGATGGCAATTAGCCGGTATTGGAGTGAAATGTACGACTTCCTTGAAATTGGCATGCATTTATTTTAATAATTATTGCCGGCAAGCCAGAGCTAATGCAGGTCAATCAACGCCATTCTCGACTAGGGATTATCTAAATATCTAGCAAACATTATGTAAGAAATAAAAATTATGCAATTTTTAACGTAGTCTTTATGAAAGTTAAAGCAAAATCAGCGGCTTGATCATAGTTTGTTGTTTCTCGGTCTTGATTGCTCCCTGCCCTGAATTATTTTTTCCCTAATGTTATTCTGAATTTAGGTAATAATTATTTGTTTCTGATATCTGGAATTTACCGCGAAGAGATCTACACTGTCAGTGACTCTTTACCGAATACTATCATCACATCGATTTTCCTTATTGACGTGGGAGAATTTGATTTATTATTTTTATTATTTTTATTATAATTATTTTATTTATTTTATGTATGTCCTGAACTTCACCACAGAGAAAACAGTGTAGGCCCTACACTCCAGTTAAATTGTGCTCTTTCCGCACGTGTTGTGCGATTTGGCGGGGCTGGAATATCGTCTCAGCTTTTCTCTAGGTTGCAATTCTTGTTCCTATACACAAAACCTTGGAATTTATACGGGAATTATTTTTTATGCTTCAAGATTCTGTGAGTGGTTTCATCATTTCGTTCTCGGCATGCCGATAAAATAGTTTCAAAGTCTCCAATTCGTTAGGTAATAAAGGTCAATTTTCCCCGTTACCGGTACAAAACACACAGCTTATCTTACTCATTGGTTTAGGGGTAGTTTATTGGTTATTTATACTTCTTCTATTTTCTTTCTTATTTATATTTCTATGGGAGTATCCTGGGACTGTCTGGATCAAGTTCTGAAATTTACAGCTGGTTACCTCTCCGATGCTGTAAAAGGATAAAAAGCTGTCTGCTCTCTTCAGTTATCAGACGAGTTAATTTTAAATCACTACTTCCGTAATTTTTATTCGTCAAATGAAATTGTGTCACTTCTATGAAGATACACATATTTTAGTTTGATTTGCAGCGCTTTTATGGAGAAATTATTCGTGAAATCAATATTCTCGGAAAACCTACATTGTTTATAAATGAGTTTACCTCTGTAAAAAAAACAAATCTCTTCATATTTTGGGCTTCTCAGCAAACCTAAAAAGCAATGGATTAGTTTTGCCATTTCACAAACTAAATGTTCGATGTAAAAACTTGGAAGGCGATTAAGGGGACTTGCCTTTTGGAGAAATGTGCAACTTCCCTATAATTTTAGTGAAAATATGTGCGTTTTAGACATAATGAAAACAAAACCTTAATTTTCTTTTCTTTCAAGAAAATCAATTTAAACAAAATTTCGGTAGGCAAATAATAATATATCTTTTCATCATATTGTTGTCTTTAAGAAACGGGTTAAAATAGTGATAAAAACATATCGTTAACACTGCAGACATAGAGACACTGCAACCCAGCTGTAGTTTACTTAGGCCCAACATAAATTAGTCTTTGAATTCGGAACTGAATAATATATTAATTTCAGTCGATTTTACATTATTTTGTAGATACACTGAAAGATGATTTGATACTTTATTTAAAAAATATAAACTAATAGTATAGATATCGTTTATAATTCACCAATATAGACTGTTATTTCACGTCTGTTAAAACTACCGTTTTATGCAAAGTTATGTTCTCCGACTGCCAACAGAGGTACTCATAGGTAATGATTCGAAAGGTCTCTGGTTCGATACCCACCACTGGCAATCCTGACTAGAAATGTTCTTCAGACATCAATACGAATGAATACATGGCCCTCAGAGATTCCCTCGCAAATATTCGTAAATTTTACCTGAGTGCATCCTAAAGAAACTAAAATTCATAATACGTATACCTATGACTACAACTTGCACGCATTTTGTCAATAGCATTAAACTTGCTTTTTTCTGCCAGAAGTGGGAAGCGGCGATGGATAATGATGATGATCATAAACAATAATAATTAATTTCTGAATAATTCAGAAGGACAAGAAAGAGAGCTAACAATGTCCATAACTCATTTTTAAATTCAGTATATGTATGTATGTATGTATGTAATGGAAAGATCAAAGCCCATTAATCCATTATCGCTCGTAGTAGCGATATGTCCACAACAATACCCTTGTCGAACTAACCAGTCATAGCCATACTCAAAGGTCATAGGGCCGTTAAAATAAACTTACTTTTATCGATCAAAATAGATTACAAAGTTTGTTACTATTTTTTTGATTTAGTTTGATTGGCTAGGATCTGATCTCGATTGAATATTATAAATTATAATCTTTTGAGATGCCTAGTAATGAAACATAAGATCACTAGCTCTGGCTCATGTAACAATTTACTAAATATAATTTGATCTCTCGCAGTAACTGAAAAGTGAAATCATTTTAAACCTCCTAGTTCGCGCACTTGTAATTTTTGCGAGTTGGACGATACTGAGCTAGGCCTCGTAGTGTGCGTAAGAGACATTTCATTAGCACTAAACAAATTGGAAGATCTACGTTTAGAAATGTCCATAGCCTATCAACAGTCGGAGTAGACAATTGTCTACTAGAGAGCAAACTATCTTGCAGCAAGTGGCTTAACACAGCCCTTGTTTTTTGGGGGGAGCCGGGGACGAACATTTTTGTAACCTCAAAAGATCAATTCAGCACGACTAGTTAAAGGGGTACGTAGATATAGTCAGTGGTTTCATCCAAAAATAATATAAGGGTTTACGCTCTTTCCAGTGTAAAGTACAAGATCGTGCAGAATGGGGGGGGGGGTCTGGGGGGTGGAACTTAGCAAATGATCCGAATTTTTGTTTTATTATTTGTTATGACAGGAGTATTTAAACGAGTCTTTTTTACACTAATCTTATACAAAATATGAATTAAAAAATTACGAGTTACAAAAATTATGTCAATATAATATAATAAAAATATATATATATATATATTAGTCCTTACAGACATAAATTAAAAAAAGTGACTACACCGCGGGGATCGAACCCCGGACCATAACTAACCGGGCCCTTGGGCTCTTACCAACATTAAATAGTTATATTAAATTAAAATAATTAATATTAATATTACATATAAATATTATTTATTATTATAAACAATATTAATAAATAATAATATCATTTAATTATAATAAACATAATTCGAATAATAATGATAATAATATAGCTTATAGGGGTAAAGCACTCGACTGCAGTCGGAAGAACGGGGTTCGATACCCCGCTCTGATGGATTTTTAATTTCTGGATCGATTTCCATAAAATAAATACCTCATTATGAAAAACACTTGTGCGGTTGTGCCCCCTGGCCCCTACACCAAATTTAAGGGTGCTGTTGGCGGTTGCCCCGCCAAACATACCCCAAACCCCAGAGGAAACTGATAAAGTTTTATCACATTACCCAGCATATTTGTTCTCCACGGGCTTCCGATAAAATAGTGTTAACGTCTGTCTATGCCAGACTATCGCAGGGCCACTGATAATTTTGTCGATATATAGTGGTTTTCTCCTATCTAGAATAATCTTACCGTGTATTATCACATAAAATAACTTTCAAGGAACGCAATGAAGAAATATGTGGACGATTATATTCAATAGGAATTGAGGTTTTTACAGACATAAAATAATAATAAGTAGGCTATGGCTATACGCATGAAGATTGTGTAGTTCAGAGATTTAGATGTGTGAATCACTATTACAACAAGTAACTAATTTGAGCACGGGATTTAGTCAGGTAAACAATGAACGGCTGCAAACACATCTCCACGTATATAAACATGCAATATTTACAAAGATCTCTATCCATAGGAAGTGATCTAATCAACATATAAATTGTAATGGCGCACCGACAGAGCATAGCAAAACATCAGATAAGCCTGGATATTCAGTTCCACCAATCATATTACTCGCCCCTCCTAGATAACACCTAGGGCACTGATATGAGAGCTACGGGCGTGGCGAACCCCGAGCTCGGTAGAGGGCGCCACTTTACGCAACAACACATCCAACAGTTCAGTGAAAATTGCTATATTTAGCCTATGGTTTTCAGGGTACGCGGGTATGAAAATACAAATATTTGACTTTAGTACATAGATACATCTATAAACTTCAATGTAGAACAGGTCTCATGTTATTGCGTTATTTAAATAAATCATTGCGTCTCTGTTTTGATGGTTTGGCAAGGAGCACTTTGGCTTAAAGATACTAAAAAACTGACCGCGAAATATGGCAGGTGATTGTTTAGGTGTCTAGTATATTTCTTCCTCTCGTAAAAAAATTAAAACCCGATGACAATCTGTTCGTTATTCACTGTACTACTAGCTCCAGAAAATCGATTGGCATAGGACAATTTCGAGATTTCGATACTTTGCAAACCTAATTAGCGCTAAATATTAAACACAACTTTAGAATGTTTTTGTTTACGTGTGTAGTTAAAGTCTTGATCTAATGATAGGAAAAAAACCGATTCCGTTTGATCCAATACTTTCCAACATTTTCGCTCCAGAATATGTACGTTTCGACTCTCAAGCTATTGCAGACTCTTAATTTGAGCTAATATCACGCCACGCTAAAAGACTGGGGGGCGCAGGCGCCCCTCCAGTCTTTTGGCGCCCTAGGCACGTGCCTAGTGTGCCTATTGGGTAATACGGCCCTGACTGGAAGCAACATAACAACGCATGTACGTACTTAAAAGTTGAACCTAACGAGCAGTAAAACTACTATAGGCCTCCGAAGTAGACTGTGGCGCAGCCCTAGCGAGAAGTGTGTCAATGGGAAGGTGACGGTGTACGGGAAATGGTGGTAAAGATATACAGGCACTTCTAGAATGGGTAGCTTTTTTTTTGACGCAAGCAAACCCTAGCATACTGGGCAGTAAGGG
>JAMZAV010015318.1:0-12972 GCA_024449915.1 Sweltsa coloradensis | reverse complement strand
TAATAAACGAATGTCAAAAAAGAAAAACAGTTTACCAAAAACTATCTAGTAGGTACCGAAGAAATAACAGGAAATGGAACACCAACTAAGACGGAGATAGAAGAGTTTTGGGCAGGAATATTAGGTAACCCGGTCGGTAGCACACAACCAGGATGCACAATGGATTCAAGACGAAATAGCTAGGATGAGCGGTGTTAATATGAGATTCGAAGGTATAACTATTGATGAATTAAAGTCGACAATCAGTCCTACGCATAGCTGGAAAGCACCAGGTAATGATAATATAATAATATTAAAAAAAATTGGTATAAGAAATTTAATACTACTCTCAATCAAATCAGAAAATGTCTCAACGAGTTTATAAATGGAGTTAAAGAAATACCCGAATTCTTTACTGAAGGAGTAACCTTTCTCAAACCAAAAGATAATGACATGAAGAACCCAAGTAAATATCGTCCAATTACATGTCTACAAACTATATATAAAATATTGACTTCATGCATAACAAATAAAGTAAATTAAAAAAAATAAAATATATATATATTTAGAGTCTACCCACTCAGTTATATAGGTAACTGATTTTCAGTGGGGGACTTTAAATCAAAGCGACCAAGCCAACCCTGCGAAGAATACAATATCATGGCCGAGGAACAAAAAGGATGCTGTAAGAACTCACAGGGATGTAAAGAACAACTCATTATCGACTCTACTGTAATGAACTAGGCACACAATAAGAAAAGGAATATTCACGTAAACTACATTGACTACAAGAAAGCTTATGACTCAACATCACACACATGGCTTATTCGGATTTTACAAATATATAAAATCAACCCAGTATTTGTAAACTTTTTGAAGACAGTAATGAATACATGGAGAACAACACTAAAACTAAATGAAAAACCAGCAGATAACTACAGATCCAATCCAAATTAAATGTGGCATTTTCCAAGGTGACTCATTTAGCGCATTATGGTTTCGTCTGTCATTAAACCCACTGTTGCATATGCTTAATGAATCTACATACGGATTTAAAATTAAGGGCAATAATATGGTATGTCACACAATTGACGACTCGAAATGGGCGGAGCTTAAAACGATCGATTGGTCACGTGACTAGTATTGGGTATAAATCCTCATTTGGCAAGTTGGCGCCTGCTGAACGGCGCATCACTTATCACGCTCTAACTTTTATTCTATTCATTATTTGGACAATACTTAAATGAATAATATTTAGCAAACATATCATTCCTTGTAATAGCTAGCGATTATTTTGATTTTTTTGACACAGTCATTAGCTTGTTATAACAATGTACGCATCACACATGTGAAAATTATCAATGACTCAAGTTTTTTCAACAATTTATTTGACAAAAACTACTGATTGGATTTTAAAAAGATTTTTTTGTAAAAATGAATCAGACTGTTTAGACAAGAAATTACTAACTTTCTAGATAGAAAGTGCACTGAACGAAAATTTACAGGATAGAGTAATATGCAGCGTGCACTTTTTCACGGCTCATCCGCACTTCAAAAGTGCATATTTTAGATAAAAACACATACCATGCATATTACTCTGTGCTGCAAAGTTTCGTTCAGTGCACTTTCTATCTAGAAAGTTAGTTTATTTCTTGTTTAAACAGTCTGATGCATATTTTTAAAATCCGATCAGTAGTTTTTTGTCAAATAAATTGTTGAGAAAACTACTTTAGTCATTGATAATTTTCACATCTATGGTGCGTACATTGTTTTCAGAAGCTAACAACTGTGTCAAAAAAATCAAAATAATCGCCATTACAAGAAATGATATATTTGCTAAATATTATTCATTTAAATATTGTCCAAATAATGAATAGAATAAAAGTTAGAGCGTGATAAGTGTTGCGCCGTGAAGCAGGCGTCAACTTGGGAAATGAGGATTTATACCCATTCATTCGCCATGTTGCCTCGTGACGTCAGGAGGCGGGTACATTTTAAGTCGTCAATTTCTCACCTCACTTTGGGGGGTGAAGTCAGTCACGTCCGCAAAGAGTATTTAGTGTTTAAAAACTCTTTCACGTGCCCCCTGGCTTATGCGAAACGACTGACAACAAGGATGCCAGCGCTTGATAACCGGAGAGATAAGTCTAATAGGAAGATGGATAGAACAAAATGCCCCTCTAGGGGCAATAAATGTACATTCTTATTCTGGAACGCTGGTGGAATCACCAAAGATAAGTATGTTGAATTTAAAAAAGTAATCGCTGATAGAAATGTGGACGCATTCGCAATAACGGAAGCAGGTGTATTACTGAAGACTATAAAAATGACGAAGCTTATACACAAGGATTTTCGATGTAAAAACTAAAAAGACAAAGGAGAATCTCTTCAGGCATCCTAGTTGGTGTCAGGGTGGGGATCACTTGCCGTTTCAAAGAAATACACGCAATGGAGGAGAACGACAAAATTGAGATTGTTCAAATGGAAATATGGAAAAATGGCACCAAGACAAAATTCATCATTGTATATAACCCACCCAGAAATAAAACAAAACTACTAGACTTAGTCGATATAGACAGCAATGCAATTTTAATTGGGGATTTTAACGCACCAAACACACTTTGGAATTATAAACAAACAATACGAGTAGGATCTATTTTAGAAGAATATGTGGACAGCAATCCGCTAATATTGGTAAATGCAGAGGAACCATTCACTTTTCTGTCATACAAAGGAGACCTGTCAAGACCCGATCTAGTTTTTACCCATGCCAATCTACAAGAAGAGGTTAAACAAGAAAATCTGGAATCCCCTACTGGAGCAGGTCATAAAATGATATTAGTCACTAGAGAAAAGGGAAACAAAGAGGAAGAGGATACAAAGTGCACATGGAATTTCAAAAAGGCAAATTGGAGAGGGTTAAGACAAGACACAGAAAAGGCATTTTGACGAGAGGGAGGCTGAAGAGGACATAGATAGGGAGAATGCACAAATAATAAAAATAATACAGGATGCAGCTGAAAAACATATACCTAGAGGCAAAGTAAAACGGTTTTAAACCATTTTGGAACAATGAAACTCTCAGTGCTCAAAGATCAGAGAGATGAAGCAAGGAAGAAGGCTGAGAAAACACAAAACATGGAAGATATGATAGAACTAAGGAAAAGACAAGCAAAACTAAAAAGGGCCATACTCGAGAGCAAAAAGAGGGCATTAGAAGAATTTGTAGAAAATATTGATTATCAAAAGGACGGGGAAAAGTGCACATACATTCTTCTCTAAATTAAATAACCAAGAAAAAAGATCAAACAAAAATGAGTTATTAGAACACAATGGAGAAGAAAATACACGATGATAAGAGGAAAGCAGAAGTGATATGTGAATTTCAAGCTAAACAAGCAAAACCAAAGAAAAATAAGCACACTAAAGTAGAATTCCAAAAATTTGTGGATGACATAAAAGACCCATATAACTCACCTTTCATAATGAGCAAATTGGAAGAAGCACTAGAAGGCTTAAAATTAAAAAATCACCAGGAGTCGACCTGATATACCCAGAATTTCTAAAGAACCTTGGCAAGGAAGGTAAAAGTGCAATACTAAATCTCTTGAATAACATCTGGAAATACAATATTCCTGATATATGGAGGAAAGCAGAGATAATACACTGCTGAAAAATGGGAAGGATAGCTCAAACGTCGAAAGCTACAGGCCAATAGCCTTAACATCGATGATGGCTAAAACAATGGAGCATATGGTCAACTATAGGCTAAAAACATTTTTAGAATCGAATGAAGTGTTGGCAAAGGAGCAGGCAGGTTTTAGGCAGAACAGAGGGACACTAGACCAGGTGGCATACTTGCAGCAGGATATTAAGGAAGGGTTTAATAAGAAGTTATCTACACTGGTAGTTTATGTTGATTTTAAGACTGCATTTGATATAGTAGATAGAGAAATACTTTTAAAAAAGATGAAAGAGATGGGAGTACCACACAACATATACAGATGGAGTAAAAACTTTCTAAGTCAGAGATATATAAGAGTAAGATGCAACAACAAACGATCACGGTATAGAAAAACCAAGGCAGGAGTACCACAAGGGGCAGTAACAAGCCCTACTTACTTCCTGATATATATAAACGACTTGGCGCAATATATACAGGAAAGAAGCGAGGTAAAGATCAAGTTATTTGCGGATGATGTGGTGCTTTGGTGTAGTGACAGAGACGTACAGAAAATGGAGTTAGAAATGAACAAGGCATTGCAAGCATTAGAAGAATGGACCAGGGAAAATGGGATGGTAGTGAATGAAACAAAAACAGTATACAATTATTGTACAACAGGAAGAACAATGCCCCAGTTTAGCCTAAAATACAAAGGAGTAAGCTTAAAATACGAAGAAGACCCAATCTATCTTGGCATAATGATGGATAAGAAAATGACTATGTCTAGCCATATCGACAGAATGTGCCAATTAAGTAATAAAAGACTAGGCTTACTGAAAAGAGGATCAGGGGTAACTTGGGGAGCCAATGTCAATACACTATCTAGGACAGCGGTTTTCAAAGTCTGGGTCGCGTCCCAAACTTGGGACAGTGAGGATTTGCTTTTGGGACACCAAGAAAATTGGGAAATGGAAGAGTAGTAGTCAATAAATAATAAAAATAATTGTTTTCACAAAATTAATAAGTAAATTTGCAAACTAAAGTGTGACTTCCTGCATTGTCCCGTTATAAGCACAACTCATGTTGTGATCTTTTGACTGTGATCTTTTGAAGTCGTAATGAGTCATTTTTTGAAGATATGTATGAAAGATCCACACGTAAAAATGACGCTCCCCCATGAAAATCTCAGAAAGCTACAACGCCACCTTACTGGAGGTTCGTTGTGTGACTGTCAATAATAATATGTCCTTGCTGCTTTGGTCCATATTGCCGCCCCCAATTACAAGGATGGCAGTAGAATACCATTTGGTTCGTCAGGTCTAGGTTTTCAGTTGCTCAGCCCCCGTACAGAGACCATTCAACGCAATGAAAAGCTGTCTATAGTAGGCAATATTTTACCGAGTTGACATATTTTCGTAGGTGTGGTTAGTAGAAACTTTTATTAAGCAGTGGCATATGTGTACCGTGGCCATATAGGCCCCAAGCCTGAACAAAAATTGAGCTTTAATGTTAAAGTGACAATAATAACGGTCCTGACGATTGGGGGGGTATACCGAAGGAGTGTTGGGACGCGGCGATTTGATTGATTAATATTTGGGACTTGGATGAAAAAGTTTGAAGACCGCTGATCTATGACATACAAAAACACGTCCAGTGTTGGAATATGGAAATGCCATGTTGATTAACACTTCAAAAAACACACTTGGACAAGCTCAACATTATCCAAAATAAAGCCCTGAGGATCATAACAGGAGGAGTGAAAACCACACCTATCACCGCATTGGAAACAGTAGCTGAAGTCCCACCACTGGAAGCAAGGAGAAATGTAGCAGCTGGAAGACTGTACGAAAAAATGGTTCGCTTAGATGTAGATTATTGGGACAGAGATCCCCAAGAAGGCCTTAAAACACAAAAAACATTCATAACTGAAGCTAGAAATGTAGTGGGAAAGTTAATGGGGAAGTGATAACTGAAAACAGACAAGAAATAGGAAAACCAAACATCATATGTCATCATTGGAAGTAAACCATCAAATAAATATTGAAGGAATACAAGAGAAAAAGAAGAACTATCAAGAGGAGCATATGAGAAGTCTGGCACTAAGATTTATTCACAAAGAATACCCAGAGAAGGAGTGGCTGCATATATACACGGATGGATCAGCAACACCAGGAGAAGGGAATGCAGGTGCAGGAATACACAGTAGAGAGTTTGAGGAATCATTCCCAGCAGGATCAAATGGGAGTAACTTGATGGGGAGATGAGAGCAATAAGCAAAGCGTTGGAGAAGATTGAATACTTTAGTGAAAGGAAGGTGGTGATACTAACAGACTCAAGAGCATCTATCCAGGCTATAGTGAGTAGAGAAGAAACAGAAGCAGAAATAAGAAACTGCAAGATAACAATCCTGAGGTTGATGAATGCGGGTAACACAGTAATGCTACAGTGGATACCGGCACACTGCGGCATAAACGGAAACGAGAAGGCTGATTTCCTCGCTAAAATGGGAAGTAAAACCAAGCAATTCATAAACAACATTTCATACAGATCAGCTAAATCACATCTGAAATCAGCCAGCAAACTCGGAGGTAAAGAAGGCGTGGAAGGAGAAAGGCAAGAATAAAATGTGGAGTGAGCTAGCTAACACAAGGAAAGGAAGAAATGATAGGACAAACCATTATAGGAGAAGAACTACAACAGCACAGTTTAGACTAGATACCGGCCATGACTTGCTAGCAAAGCACTTGCATAGAATAGGTGTGATGGAGAGCAGCATGTGTAAACTCTGTGGTGATGGAACACAGGACAGACAACATCTCTTTAGATGCGCTACATTGAAAGGACACTATGGGGAAATGCCAGGGGGTATGGACAGGAGGGAACAGGAGTCCTATCTTTACTGGTTGTCAAGACACATGATGACATAGATATGCCAATGTGGGCATAAGAGAAGAAGAAGATTTCTCACCTATTCTTCATGGATGACCTAATTATATGCATCAAATTCTGATCAACTAAACAGTTTAATCAATACTACATTAGAATTTAATTTAGTCAAGATAGCTGCATGGAGTTTGGAGTAGACAAGTGTAAGACGCTACATATCAAAAAGGGTAAGGTTACGCAAGCAGAAGAGTTCCAGCTAGATGATGGAAATAGGATTGGAGTTATGGATGATAATAAAGTATACAAATATTTAGGATTCTCACAAGCTGCCAGAATTGAGCATAAAGTAGTAATGAAAGAAAAATTGATAGATACATACAAGAAGCGACTAAAATCTATCCTCAAGACGCAACTAAACGGTAAAAGCAAGATCACAGCAATAAATACATATGCTACCTATACCAGTAGGCCTACTGACAGATTCATTCGGAATCATTAAATGGGCGCAGACAGACATCCACGCGTTGGAAATATTAACTCGTATAACACTTACCAAACACAGAATGCATCATCCTAAATCAGCAATAGAGAGATTGACACTTCCAAGAGAACAAGGAGGACGAGACCTCGTTGATCTGAACAACTTATATTATAAACAACTAGACATTTTAAGAAAATATTTTTTTACAAAGAGCAACCAATCAACACTGCATAGGGCTTATATTATAGCCTAGGGGCCCCAAATGCTTCAATCCGGCCCCGAGTCTAGTGTTATACTCAAATCTACGGGGGGGAAAAAACATATCTGAACTTTTATTCTAGCACATTTGCTAACTTTTTTCCCTACTTCTAACTAGGCCCTACAGTTTTTAAGATAAAAGGATAAACAAAAAATAATATGCTCACAAGTCACAAGTCTTATTCTGACAAATTCACCAGACACATTTTTGATGAGATTTATCGTTTTTTAATTAAAATTAAAAATATGTGAAATATAGATTTGTTATAAAATACATATATTTTCCAACAATGCAAAGGAAAAAATCATATAATTTAACAAACAAAAAGAAAATGATGAAATCCCTCTGGTGAATGTTTAGATGTATTGTATTTTATACTAAAACACTTTTCATCTCCACCCAAAAAATGAAAAGTGTGGAAACCTTAGCATTTTTAGCAAAACGCTGTTTAAACAATGTAGGCCTAAATGTCCATTGTTGGAAAATAACAAACATTTTTAAGCCTTTTTTTTTGTAATCATTACCTTCAATAGACTCAATAGTATAAACAGTTAATCACAAAATTTCAAATGTGTAAATGGAATGGTTTAGAAAATTTTGATTTCAGTGAAATATCCCCTTAAGCTTTTTATAGACTTTGCTCTAGTTGGAATCAGGGGTTGAAATTTTAATGCTCGCCAGAGGCTAGTGAAACTTTGCTTGGGCTAAAAGATAAAAAAAACTACTGAAATCAACTCACCACAAGTAATCTGCTTGAACTCTGCTTGCGTGGGCTGGTCTTCAGTCTTCCGTTGGCCGGAAAAGACAGCGAGGCGGGGACCGGGCCACTTGCTTCGTCCAGCGACCAGTGATGTACCGATATACGGCAGCTGGAAATTAGAAAATATAAATGATACAACTTTTTAGCGTACCGTACGTATTGTCACATTACAATGGAGGATGAGCTACGTTGTACGTATTAATCCGACATGTTACGTGAATGGTAGAGCAAATAGTTGTTGAAACAAAAGCGCTCACCAGAGAAGAAGGTCGCTGGTTGAATTGACGCGATGACAAACAACATGAAAGTCTCAAAATAAGCTGGAGATTGGAGAGCAGATCACAGAGTTGCCCGAGATGAAGTTTGATTTTGGGAAAAAGCAGAGAGTTTCAAGGAGGTGGTGTATTGCTGCTCTGCCGGAATAGTTTTGGTTGCTAGAAAATGGAAAAGTAACAAAGTGTTAACACTATTAGGGCCTATCATGAGAAGTGCTACATTATCAGATCTATCTAACAAAAAGATGGGACCTCATCCTAACTTTGCTAGGCCTACTTAATCCATAAGAGGTACCTAGGCTACATTGTTAGGAGCCATGGTGCAAAACGCTATATGTCCATCGAGATAAAAAAAAACACAAAATAATTACAACAATAACCACTAAGTTATAAAAGGTAGGAAACAAGACAAAAAATTATGTAGGGCCTACCGGTGGTCTGGTACATAGGTAGTTGTCCTCCTTTGTAAATCAGTTTTTATAACTGAATAGACTAGATGTTTAACAAATGAATAAAATAAAAATGGATATGCAATTCCTAGAGGTAGTGAAAAATGGTGATGAATGATGAATCATGAATAAACATGAAGTTATAAAATACAAGATTTACTAGATCTCCACCTAGCGGAGGATCGCGAGCGAGTAAACGAGCCTCCGCCAGGCGGCAGAGATGTAGTAGATTGATTGATTGATTGGATATTGCTTAAATGCATCGAGATGTAGTAGACCTTGATAAAATATAGTACCTGACCTCGTGTCGTGTGGGAAGGAAAATATGAGATAGTACAGAAAAGCGAGAAGGGTAGGGCTACTCAATAAAAGAAAATGTGGAAGAGGAACTGATTAATGGGCAGTTAATAAGGTCCTATGACAGTGTTACGGGTACAGTATGTTAAGGGAACTGGGTTGTGAGATGCTTGAGGATAGGAGAAGAATAGACGGTAATTGTGCTGTATAGGGCCTCACACAAAAAAACACTATTTTCAACCAAAAACAAACAATTTCCACTATGAATTACATAATAAAATGCATATATTATGTTACCTTAATCCATAAGTAGGCCCTAACTGTTTATTCTCGAAAAAGGTGAGTATTTGCTTGTTTTTATGTCATCCCTACGTGTTGGTCAAAGTGTGTAGGCCCTACTATAACGCATCAGCTGGCATCAGGCCATGTTGGAGCATGGTTGCCAACTGTCAATTTAGCGTACGATTTATGCCGTTTAGCACCTCATGCTAAAAAACCATTAAAAACAATAATGTTGCCTATAATCGAAACATTAAAGGTTTTTACTGATTTATTAACAACAAAAAAAACACAAACCCTTAACGTTACTATTTTAAATACAAAGGACTTTCAATTCAAAAGGAGTAATGTTGTTAAATTGATCTCTTTTTTTCGGAAGTTGGTAAATGGTTTGTTAGTTCTTCGATGAAAATGGCTGCTCAGATAGACCAGGCCTACAACTTTTACTTGTGGCTTCGTAGTCTTAATTAAGAGGTTGTAAATACTTTGGAAATAAATATTGTTTATTGTAAATCGTGATTTCATCATTTATTAAGATAAGATAAGATAAGATAATTTATTCACCATTGATTCATACATAATACAAATATAGGTTTCGTCAGGAAAGATTGAAAATAGTAATCTAGGGCGACGGTCGTCGCCCGGCAGACAAGCGATGCGATGCTTAGGCGACACCGAACTCCGGCCCTATATACACCTACAAGAGTTGGGGGGTTTTCAGCTATCTGCACACGCCGCCCCGAAAGAGTTACAATCTTGAAACTCGGTATATGACCTGGTATGTGGTCCATGACATACCAAAAAAAAAATCAACCCGATCCGACAACTCGTTCTGTGTTAAAAAAGGCTCTCAACATCGTCAATTCCTTAAGGCTGGCTGGTGGCTGGTGGCTGGTGGTTGGTGGGTGGGTGGGTGGGTGGGTGGCAGTTCTCCGCGGAGAGTTCTTTAGCCTACAGAGAAACGGTAAATCTTAGAACTATGAACTGGACCACACTAGGTGTATTTCAGACGCAGTGCCTTTTGCTTTCAAAACAAAATCGGGTAACAGGGACCGGAGAAAATCAAATTTGGATGATAATCAAAACGCGTAATTCCCAAGGCGTGGTAATTTGTACAAACTTGAAATTTAACATGCTATTAACCATTATAAATATCTTGCGTCCAAAACACAAGGCTAAATTTGGGATGACCATGGGCCAAAAATGACAAAAAACATATCGAACTTTAAGAAATGAATCATTCAAAGAAAAACGCTACAACTGAGATGTTTCAAACGTGGAATACATTTGAATTCTCATTCTTTATCACTTTTGAATATGGAAAGCAAAATTGGTTAACGGGTACCGGAAAAAAAAGAACTTTGAAACTTGGGCCACACTCAGATGTACCTCATATAACAAAACCGGGCAATTGGGACCGGGGAAAATCAAAATCAAAATCAAAAATCAAAATCAAAATCAAAACGCGTAATTACTCAGGCGTAGTAATTTGTACAAGCTGAAATTAAACATGCTCTTAACCATTATAAATATCAAGTGCTTATGCTAGTGCGTTGGTCTTGTGTTAGCGTATTGCTTCCAATGCAGAAGGGCCAGGGTTCGATTCCCGCTAAAGTCAGAAGTTTTTAACTTCTGATTTGGGACTTAAGTCTATCAGTTCTTGTCTTAGGAGTTTGTAAACGGTGACTTTGGAGCCGTCCTAGCAAAATCAAAACGCGTAATTACTCAGGCGTAGTAATTTGTAACAAGCTTGAAATTAAACATGCTCTTAACCATTATAAATATCTAGAGCTTATGCTAGTGCGTTGGTCTTGTTGTTAGCGTATCTGCTTCCAATGCAGACGGGCCAGGGTTCGATTCCCGCTAAAGTCAGAAGTTTTTTAACTTCTGATTTGGACTTAAGTCTATCAGTTCTTGTCTTAGGAGTTTGTAAACGGTGACTTTGGAGCCGTCCTAGCAAAATCAAAACGCGTAATTACTCAGGCGTAGTAATTTGTATACAAGCTTGAAATTAAACATGCTCTTAACCATTATAAATATCTAGTGCTTATGCTAGTGCGTTGGTCTTGTTGTTAGACGGTATCTGCTTCCAATGCAGAAGGGCCAGGGTTCGATTCCCGCTCAAGTCAGAAGTTTTTTAACTTCTGATTTGGACTTAAGTCTATCAGTTCTTGTCTTAGGAGTTTGTAAAGGTGACTTTGGAGCCGTCCTAGCAACGAAGCACATAATAAATTTCAGAGTTGTTCTGAATCGGCCTGTTGATTCTGGCGTTGATCGCGGGTGTTCGCACTGTCCATACCACTGATGATATATTTCTATTAAAATATCGATCTTTGGTTGGTTATCGCCTCACTCCCTCGATTGCGTCGGGGCCTGCAGGGTTGGCTTGGGTCGCTTTGATTTAAAGTCCCCCACTGAAAATCAGTTATTATAACTGACGTGGGACGTAGTCTGTAAATAAAAATTTATTTATTATTTAAGGGGTATCTTTGGGGGACCGTGGGCCCAAAATGTAAAAAAACAACTTTGAATCAACAAATTTAATCATTCACACCTTGATACGATCACGAACAACAAAAAGGTGTAATATCCAAACCAAATTACAAAAATTTGTAAAAAAAAAACGGCAGCCAAGCTCTCCTTCAAAAGTCTCCGGCTGTGAATGCTGTGAGATATAGAAGTTGAGCCAAGCTTTTATTCTTTCTCCCTAGTTTCGCTTTAAATAAGTAAGATCATTTCGCCTGTTGACGAGCGCCAAGCCAACGATTTTTGTGGTAAAAAGTAAAATTTTTAAACTCGAAATCATAAAAAAAATTGCCTGGCCATTGAATTTGGTTCATGGCCAAGCCATTTTTTTATGATTTTGAAGTTATAAAAATTTACTTTTTACCACAAAAATCAGTCTGCTTGGCGCTCGTCAACAGGGGAAATGATCTTACTTATTTTAAAAGCGAAACTAGGGAGAAAGAATAAAAAGCTTGGCTCAACTTCTATATCTCACAGCATTCACAGCCGGAGACTTTTGAAGGAGAGCTTGGCTGCCGTTTTTTTTTACAAATTTTTGTATTTGGTTGGATATAGGCTACAGTAGACACACACATACACACGATATATACAATATATACAATAGTAGGCCTAATACATAAAAATATATGATATAATATAATATATAATAATATAATATATAATATATATAATATAATTGATCCAAGATGGCGTCATGGTTTGACAAGCCGTTTAAAGTGTTTAGGGAAAAAGTTTAATTTTCACTATTATACTTGTTTGTTAGAATGTAATGATGTTTGTCGGGAGCTAAAAGGGACTTAGTTTCGTGAATTGTTAGGAGAAGTGAAGAAAGTGGAAAGGAATAGTGATAAGTCTAGCTAGACAGCTACAGGAGCTACTAACCTCAAAAAGTCTCCTACTTGCATTCGACAAAAGCTTTCCGATGACGAGGAAGCGACCCTGTGCGACGTGTGGGAAATACAACATAGAACAAGGGACTCGTGGTTAGGCGTGATAAGTCCCAAAGGTTCCACATTATTCTATAGAATGAAGTGCAATAATTACCTGTAAATAAGACGGGAAATTGCGTATCGATCACACAGTCTGGAGCGACGTGTGGAAGAAATACTGAAACTAC
>JAMZAV010015317.1:0-12136 GCA_024449915.1 Sweltsa coloradensis | reverse complement strand
TAAAGTTATATAAAAATACATATGCTGACCAGATGGGTAAGTCTTTTGAAATTTTGAAATTACGTACCATTACTTCAGCCAAAATGTAACTAAATTACTATTTATTTACTTGTCCAAGAAAGTAATGGGGGTTTACGTTACTTTTTATGAAAAAAATATTTGAATTACTTTCAAAATTACTTTTTTAATTTAAAATGTATCGACTGCGGATTTGGGTTGGACGCAAGTGCTTGTTTTCCGATGGCGGTCTCAGACTAGCGTGTTATCCACGCCCACACATTTAATACAAAGGCGGAGGCCTATCCAGAGATATTGTAGATTTCAACGTAAAAGATGTATAGTAAATTATTGATTATGCGGGGAACTATCGGCAAATTTTGTTACTGGGCCTACATTAAAATGTAACAATTCGACTATCATTTATTGACACACTTGAATTTTTGATGGTCAAGTGATATTACGGTCGTCACGGCACCGTCATAGGCGGAGTACCAAAAAGTAAACATGGCTAGGTTCTGAAAAAAAATCGGGACTCGAAATCTCTCGATCGGCTACGAATGTGAAATCTGCATCACAGGGCAACATTTTTTTCAAGCGGGCGATACGTAGAAAGGCAGCAGGCGCCCTGGCCCAGTGATGATATTGATACACAAAGGCGCGGGGCCGCGCGCAAAAGTAACGCGTTACTAATGCCAAATTACAATGATAAAGTAGTGAAATTACTCTTCCGTTACTTTGAGAAAATTGTAATTAAATTACGGCTCTTACTGAAAAAGTAATTTCGTTACATTTAAACGCGTTACTTCCGTTACGTTACTACCCAGGTCGGGCATGTCACTATAACAAATAATCGTCTTTCATCAATCATCACATTGTCTCTCATAGATAGATAGATAACTTTATTCATCTTGACAGGCACATTGTACATGTTTGACTCCCGGAGGAGAAGGTGAATAGCCAAAGGGTAACTTACAGATAAGTATATGTAATCCTAGTACTACAGATTTAATCATGTACATTAAGTAAATAAAGAAAATTATGAAAATAAAATAAATTAATGCATTGTAAAAATAATAATAAAGTAAATAAAGTAACATAGGTACTGCCAAAAGCCAATGAATGATACAGTGCAAGTTTACAACATTACATTATTAGTTAACTTGATAAAAAGAAATGAATAAAACATTAATTCCAAATTTCAAATATTGTTACATTAACAACCAACTGATTTAAAATTTGGTAGGTCATTGATGTGATAAAGTCATTTACACTGTAGTAAGCCTTTTTAATACTAATTTTGTCAGCTCATTTTTAAATTTAATATATTGAGGTATATCTTTGATTTCTTTTGGAACAAGGTTGTAGAGAATTTTATTTATATAATCAGAGTTTTTCTGGCCAAGGTTTGTAAAAACATTGGCAAAGATGGAGATCATGTTTTTGTCTTGTTTGCGAGTACCCCATTCACATTAACTGCAAGGATTTGGATGTTTTTCTTAATGCTTAAGACTGATTTAAGAATGAAAAGACATGGAACTTTTAAGAATATTCAGAGCAATAAAGTAAGGTTTACAATGCTCCATCTGCCCAAGGGAATATAATGCTCTAATTGCTTGTTTTTGTACAATGAAAACTTTATCAATGTGAGTTGACATTCCCCAAAATTCTATTCCTATCTTACATGTGATTCAAATAGAGAAAAGTAGCATAATTTAGCAGTTGATACATTGCTTATATGTTTGATGCTTTTTAATTGCAAAAAAAAGCAGGGCTGAGTTTTTTATCAGTGTCTTAATGTGAGCATGCCATGTTAAGTTTTTATCTATAGTTAGACCTAGAAAATTTGTTTGTTCAACTGAGTTTACAACTGATTTGTCATTCGAATTTGCAAGGCAATGTATGAAGTTTAGTGATTTCTTTTTTTGAATTGAATGGAACTGGATAAAGTTAGTTTTTTAGAGAGTTAAAGCAATAGTTTGTTCATTGTAAACCATTCAATAGACTCAGTAAGTTTTTTTTTCTCCCTTTTCTGTTTTCCTGTATCCGCAGCCATTACGCTAGTAGTAAAGTCATCAGCAAACACTCGGCATCATCAATATTGTCAGGTAGGTCGTTAATAAAATACTGTAATGAAGAATAGGGCCCAAGGATCGATCCTTGTGGAACTCCACAGATAACCTTTTCAAATTCTGATTTAATATTTGTAAATTTTGTTGTTCTTAAGATCAGTTTAGTACTACGCATTGTAGTCGGTCGGTCAGGTAAGATGTTAAGAGTTTTTAATGCATTCCACGTATACCATAGTACTCTAACTTGTCCGCAGTATTTTGTGATCAACACAATCAAACGCTTTTGTTTGATCACAAAATATGCCCAATGTTGGTATGTTTTGAGTCGACTGCTTCAACAAAAGTTTTTTTAGAAATCTACTAATTGTGTCACTTGTTGATTTGCCTCGTCTAAAGCCATTTTGTCTCTCTGTTATGTTATTATGTTCCCCGAAGAAAGCGTCATTCGGTTGAATATCAAAGTTTCTAATATTTTTGAGGCTGCTGGAAGGATGGATATCATCAAACCCGGGCCGCGTGTTGAGAGGCGACGATATTAGGCACCCCCGCCTACAAACCCCCTCCGGCCAAAGGAGTGCTCGGCCGACGTGCTTTTTCTTTCGGGTTGTTACCCATGGAACGACCTGCCGCCCGCCCTCAAAGACTGCCCAGTAAGTCATTTCCCTTTTCCCTGTGTAAGGAGTACTTATGGGAGAACCAACTACAAGTGCATGTTAGGTTTCACGTAATTTAGCAAGGCTCTTCGCGGGGACGAGACTTCCACAAAGATATCAAGTGTTTTAGCAAAATATTGCTAGCGTCGACGCCTTTTCTTGTTAAAAAATGTAATAAAAAACAAGGATATAACAACAATAAATAGGTCTATAGTTACTTGCAATGAGTTTACTTTCTTTTTTAAATATTGGTATAATTTTGATATTTTTAATGCCTTGGGAAAAACACCATCTTCAAAGCAAGTATTGAAAATGTCGGATAAAGGTTCAGCTAGTTCATTTATACATTTTTTTTTATAACTATAATCGACAAATCATCAATACCTGCAGAGTGCTTTGGCTTTAATGGGGTATATGCAAGAAGTTCAAAAATGCTAATTAATGGGTGTTTTCCTGATGACATTTTAAATTCTAAACACAAAAAACTTGGTTTGAACGTTTAAAAAAAATGTATTCTATAAGAAAACTGTGTTTGAAAATGCGTAATTTTTCAAATGCCGCCGTGGCAACCGATAACGCGCCTCTGGATTGGTCGTGACGTCACCCGCATGTAAGAGGCTCGTAGAGGTAGTGGACTTGCTTGGTTGACGTGCAAATCCAATACGCAGGCTTCCGCCTACCATGGCAGAATATTATGGATTCAAGGAAGGCAGAGGCTAATAATATTAATTAACCAGAAGTCTCTGATTCTAATAGGTAAATGAGTAATTAACCTCAACTTCACTGCCATTCGATGATAACGTACAAACCTACCCAAATTAACTTTCCCGCAAAACCTCTGTGCGCGAAACACCCTAGGATTTTCAAGTATAGGTTTGGTTATTTGGCGCCTAGAAGGGCTATGTATACAAGAAAATATATTCATGTAATTTATACAGTAAGACACATGAGTAATTTATCATAATACAATGCCACCACTAATTAATTACGAATATAACGTACCAAACAAATACGATTTCCCGTGCATAACCCCCGAGATTGTAGGCCTATAGTCGGGGCATATAGCTCGGCCTCTAAAAGTTCATTTCGCACTTTTATAGACTAGAAAATAGTTTTAAAGGCTCACGCGGACATTAATAATTAGCATACTATTTTTGGCAACCACAACTCATGTTAATTTACCACCGTGAGGTAAGCGATCAGGATTTTCACTTTCACGTAGATTTGCTATTCGACGCCTAGAAGGGTAATGTATACAAGTAAATATATTCATGTAATTTATACAGTAATACACATGAGTAATTTTAATTAATCTTAATACTATGCCACCACTAATTAATTACGAATATCGTACCAAAAAATTATGTTTTCCCGTGCATAACCCCCGAGATTGAAGGCCTGTAGGCCGGGCATATAGCTCGGCCTACACAAGTTCATTTTGCACTTTTATATACTAGAAAATAGTTTTAAAGGCTCACGGACATTAATTACTAACATACTATTTTTGGCAACCACAACTCATGTTAATTTACCACCGTGAGGTTAGCGATCAGGATTTTCACTTTCCACGTAGGTTGGCTATTTGACGCTAGAAGGGTAATGCATACAAAAAAATACATTCGTGCAACTTATACAGTAAGATAAATTATTATTAATAATTAATTATCATAATACAATGCCACCACTATGAATAACGAATATAACGTACCAAACAAATATGTTTTACCGTGCATAACTCCCGAGATTGTAGGCCTATAGGCCGACAGTTAAAAGTTCATATTGGCAACCACAACATTCCCTATATGCTTCATGTCGATTTACGCCTCAAATCTTTGGGCACAATAAAATACAGTTTATATAGCGTAGCTACACAAGTGCTAGTGCATAAAGGAACAACACAATACTTATAATTCGATCAATTATTGCTGATTGTTGTGAAAGCAGGGCCCCTGCGCGTGTTATCCCAATGCGTCCGCTGGTAGCCTACATGGCCGGTGACGTCACGAAAATGGCGCGCGACCAGGTGCGTTTCAAAACGCTTATTTGACCAAGAAAACTAAAAACAATATTACGGCCAAACTAATAAATGTAGTGTAACTGTACAGCCCTGGACGGCCATGTTGGTCCCTATTTTTCAATTTTTGAAACCTAAAAGTTACATATTTTTCAAAATTTACATAATCAATAATTTTCAAGTTCTACATAATTTTTGCATAATTTACATGTCTATTAAATTAAGCTTGTCCTAATAGGAAAGCTAGTGGTTATGGCTGAGGTCATATGGGAATAGCCTAGGCTTGTGCGATAAGTCTAAAAGTGGCTAATGGTCAGCAATGTTATTTGCTGTACCAACGGGGTGAATTTTGTGCGTCTAAATCTGTGCAAAACGAGGTAGGCTTCAATCGGTATGCGGGCTAGCAGCCTGGATCGGCCGAGTGAAAAGTTGGTTTCACCAGTAGTCGACCAATCAGCGAGCGGAACGGGGTGGATGTGGCCAGTGACAATGGTCTACGTCATCACCTAGGCCAGCAGAGCAGGGCGTTTTTTGAGACGGAGAAGCACAGAGTGCATCGTCCACTGAGATTCAAGCCTTCAGACGAGCAAGTCGTTTCCAAAAGAATCTTCCGAGTGCGGCCTATCAAGCAGGCAAGCAGGCATTTTAGGGCAATGGAACCACACGCCTCTCCACGTATAAGATAGCGGTTTTCAAGTGCTAGTTTTGCGGTTTTGATTTAGTTTCAACACATTTAACACCATTTCGGTAATCGGGAGTGTTTTAAGCCGCCCACCAGTATGTGGTAGCTATCATACGACCGACGCCACCGGGCAGTCGACGACACCAGCTAGACAATGGACATTCTATTTAAAAGTTCACAGTTTTCTTTAGTCCGGGAGTGGCAATCTTTATGCAACTAAATGAATATCCCTGAGTTGAGGGCATTTTACACGTCGAACTATAATTTGTACACCACGTGGTCCAGTCGTGGCTAGCATCAATCACCAAATCATCATTTAATTAGTACCAATTTCAAAGTGAATATATCTTGCCTACCTGTCTACATACTGAGTAAGTACATTTCTACATTTACACTTCGAGGTCCACCCAGGACGCCAGATGGGAAGCAGGTCAATCCGCCACTGCGGAATTCGCCTGAGGGTCCGAGGCGCCTACAGCGCGCATAAACACCATCGAACGTGCCAAGTAGAGGGTTACGTCCCACCCCACTTCACTACAGTATCGTAACTCAAGATATCGTTACTACTACTTTGGTTGATCTAGAGTAAGACTTATTGTATCAATTTATGTATGTTCACGGTAATTTATATTCAAATTTTTGCTTTGGATCCAAGCTTTCACACTAATTGCATCTTTTCATTCATTTGTTTGCATAACTTAGAATCATTAAAACAACCTTTTGATATCCGAATTAATCACTTTAAATTCATTGGGGGCATGCTAACGACCTTCAACCCCAAGTCATTTCACCACCTCAACATTTCAATAATGCAGGGGCCTTCAGCTCGGTCACATATTGCTGAAGCATAAGCTTTTGTTTAGTCATAGGGGTAACTTTAAGACCGTGTGAACCCCCCAGCTGTTCCGGGGACGTGGGACTCCAGCGGCGAGGCTCACCACTAGCGCACGGGGTAAGGTTGGGTACATTCCTAAACGGGGAATCGTGCTCAACAGGTCCCCGGGTTCACTGTCATCACCACTTATGTCTACCATGTTTTTGCTGGGTTACTGTCTTTATTTGTGTTTTCCCGACGTATGAGAGGGCCTCCCCCTGAGTTAGTTAGGAGTGCTTATCTTAGGTTAATTTGCATAGTCGTAGCTTTGGTGTATTCAAAGTTCAAAACCTCCGTTTACTTGCCTCGCCACATTTACAAGGCGGTGTTTTAAAAGAGTATGGCGTCGTTTCCCTTCTGACAATCTCATGCACAATATCATGTAGTAGATTTAGTACAACGTTTTATAATAAATGCTGCTTTAAAGCTTACCAGATAATCATGGCTATGCATTATTACGAGCCTTACCTAAAACCCACATACATACATAACAAAATGGCGACGAAGATATGGATTTGGAAAGGGTTTAGATTTACATTACAGTTTACAATCCCTGAAACTAGTCCGAGCGTTTCTCAACCACGTGGTAATGCAAGTGGGCTAGTTCCCTTCGATCGGTCCCGTTTAGGCCCGGGGAAGAGCCATGGGTGTTTACGTCGAAAGGATCGAAATTGCATTCGACCCCTTCGATGTGGCTGAAGCTAAGAAGAAGAATGTGTTTTTCTCTGTGCTTGGAAGCGAAACATTTGTGGTGCTACGCAATTTTGGCTACACCAAGGACACTCACTGATCTGTCTTTCACAGAGGCAAAGGACCTGCTTACAAGTAGGTACAGCCCTAAGCCTAGCAAACGTACACAAAGGTTTAGATTTCGCAAGCGTCAAACAGCTAGAGAACGAAACTATACTCGAGTACCTACAGGAGCTCAGAAGCCCTCAGTAAGCATTGGAGTTCACAGACCTAGATGAGAATCTGCTAGACCAACTCATTGCAGGAGTTCGGGACAAGTTTTTGCAAACCAAGCTGCTGGCGGAGGGAGATGCCATTACCTTCCAGAGAGCATTGGATTGCTACGGCAGCGGAGACGTCGCAGCGAGATGTTCAAGTCTTACGCGGAAATGCAGGGGCAGGCGGCCAAGTACACAAGGTCGTGGCTACCCAAGGTACATCGTAAAAGGCAGGCAGAGGTAAGCCTAAGAATAATTTTGATTCTAGGCCTAGGCCTACTACAGAGGCAATTCTCCCAAAAGGCATGTGCTATCGCTGTGGCAATGCCAAAACCACAAGGCCGATGCATGCAGTGCTAAGAACCTAAACATGTCACAAATGTCAGAAGACAGGCCATATTCTAAGGTAGCATGCCCAAGTCTGGGAACAGTACCAAGTTAGGGCCTAAGACCTCGGGTACCAATCTGCTTACATCAGAGGTGGAAGACTCATATCTGTTCTGTCTCAAGGTGGAGAAAGATAGAATGAGGGCTCTTTCAAGGTGGCTGTTGAGTTGAATGGAGTGGGACTTAACAATGGAAGTGGACACAGGATCAAAACATCAATCATTGGCATAGACGCGTTTAGACTCTATGGCCTACCGACCCTCCCCCCACTAGCGCCATCAAAGTTCAAACTGCGAACCTGGTCCCAACAGGAGTTAGCAGTACTGGGAGTGGCAACGGTAACCGTACAGTATGGGAAAAAATTATCCCAGTTACCACTATACGTGATGCAGACAGATGGGCCTACCCTACTCGGCAGAGACTGGTTTCACCACTTGGGGCTGGCTGTGACCAGCGTGAACCCAGTTGGTGTAAGTGATGGCAAATTTCCTAAAAAATTGCAGGGCCCTAAAAAACTTTTTTTGCAGGCGGTTTAGGTTGTTAAAAAGGGGGAACCGGTTTCACTTTGGAAAACTAGACCCAAAATTTCTACCCCTGTCTTTCGCAAACATCGGAGCCCACCTATGCATTGAAAGAGAAGTCTGACCAGGCCCTAGAACAATGCAACGTGAGGGGGTAGTCGAGACTATAGCACAAGGGGAATGGGGTACACTGCTGTTTTTGTTGCCAAGCGCGACAACACTGTGCGAATTTGTGGTGATTATTCGGGGACAGTCAACCCTGTGTTGAAGGTTGATATTTATCCTCTACCTACAAATACAGAAGTTTTTACAGCACTCTCTGGAGGATGCTTTTTCACACGGTTGGAAACCTCGATAGGGCTTACACCAAGTACGAGTGGATGACGAGTCATCACGGGTACTTGCACTGAATACACAGCAAGGCCTACTACGAATGCTGCGTCTTCCATTTGGGCTGGCGTCCGCACCAGCATACTTTCAAAGACTGATGGAAAATCTTCTTAAAGGACTAGAAGGTGTAGAAATTTTTCCCTTGATGACTTACTCGTTTCAGGAAAGACAAAGGAGGAATGCTGGGCGAGAACGAGAGCTGTGTTGGAAAGATTTGATACTGCTGTTTACGTCTCAAACTGTCTAAATGCGAATTTATTTTGCCATCAGTAGAGTTTTCTAGGGTTTTTTGTTTGATAGCAAAGGAATCCACCCTACGGAGGATAAGTTACAGGCTATTCGATCGGCACCCGCACCTACAAATCTGCAGCATTTTGGAGTCATTCCTGGGATTCTTACATTTACGAGCGCTACATTCCGAATATGGCTACCAAACTTACGCCACTCTACGAGCTTACACGCAAGGGGCAGCAATGGACCTGGAGCCAGAAGCATGAGCAGTGTTTAAAAACGATGCCAAACAGCAAGTCCCCATCTGATCAGGTACTGGTTCATTACAGTTTGACTAAACCATTAGTAATGTCTTGTGATGCATCGCCGTACGGGGTTGAGCGGTAAATGTCACATTCCGAGCCCGATGGTTCCGAACCTCCAATCGCCTTCAAGTCTCGTACGCTACAAACGGCAGAGAAAAATTATTCTCAGCTAGATAAGGAATTTTTATCAATCATGTTCGGGTTAAAAAAATTCCACCCTTTTATTTATGGTCGAAAATTTGTCATATATACTGACCCTAAACCATTAGTAGGTCTGCTTCGGCCAGGGCGAGTGTTACCTGATGTATTTATCCCCACGTATGATGCTTGGAAAATTGACTTTAGGATGTATCTGTATGATATCAGTACCGTCCAGGTAAAGAGAATTCAAATGCAGACTTGTGCAGCCGATTACCGATCCAGGACCGGATACACCAGAGTACCCGGAACCGCGGATGTGTGGTTACTACAAGGACAGCCTGCAGAACTTCCAATCTCGGCTGACACCATACGTCTGGAGACGAAGAAGGACATCATTCTTTCTAAAGTTTTAGCTGGTGTGCTACATGGCTGGGAACCATCGAAGTTACCGGTTTGAGTTTCAACCCTACCTTCGGAATACAACGGGGTTATCGGTGGAAAGGTTTGGGGTTTTTTCTCTATGCCAAAGAGTAGTGATTCCCGAGAGTCTACGATTTATGTTCTGAAAATGTTACATGCAGCCATTCAGGGAATCGTTGCAACAAAGGCAAAGGCAGGAGTTATGTTTGGTGGCCCAACTGGATCGACATCGAAGAATGATGGCCAGTGTACATCTTGTGCTGCAAACAAGCGTGCACCCACAACACGAACGTGATCCATGGAGTGTCCCCAGTCGACGTGGGGTATACACATTGACTTGCGGGCCTACGAAGACATACATTCTTCATACTGTGACGCTTACTTAAGTGGCCATGTGAAAACACCCGGGGGTCACTTACGGCCCAAAAACAGCGATTGAGTTCTCCGAGACATGTTCACGGATACGGGATTCCGATGAATCGTTTCAGATAATTGCGGCAGCATTCAAGGAGAGGGGTTTACAAACTTTCTTTCAAAAAACCCGATTAACACATAACCTCAGCACCACTCGCCTGCAAACTAACGGTTTGGCAGAAAGTTATGTTCAAACGGGAAACACAACTTACGAAAGTTCACGGAGATAAGTGGGGTTTTGAGTTGGGAAACATTTGTTAGCTCTGAGGACTACACCCAGTACCCCTACGGGGTGACTCCGCAGAAATCTAATGGGGCCCAAAACCACACAATGCTCGATAAATACATCCCAACAACAAGACTTCTGTGGGGAGGGAGGGAAAGGGGTGTTCAGCTCAAAAATCAGACTTCCTAGCCGACAATTTCAGAAGAGATCAGTGATGTACCGCAACTATGGTCCTGGACAAAGTGCTTGCCTGGGAAATATCGAAGTACACGGGCCCAGGAACTTCACCGTCGAAGATGCCAGTGGAGCCATACGACGCGTCATCTAGACCAAGTTCTACGCAGAAGTTCGGTGGTACAGTGGGAGCAAGGGCGACTCTTCCGAAGCTTCCCAAGTCCCAAATAGTGCTGTAATGGGCCCCCAGATGCTGGCAACTCCAGTGCTGTTACAAAATGATATCTGTACAAAACGTTGTACAAAATTCCCAGGAACTATCTACGTTAGGGTTCAGTCTCCTGTTGAGTTGACACCCTTTAAATCCCTAATTTGGAACTGAGTAACTCAACTTTAACCAGTCGTCACTCTTCCAGTGGCTACAAAAGCACCATCCCATTTGAAGGATTATCATTGTTTATGTTTTTTGGGATAATGATGTGCTTTTGTTGATTCAATTATTAAATCTTTAAGTTTTAGGTTAATTTCATTCCAGTTTTACAAGGTTCATAGTATGTTCCTAAAAAACTGATTCCTGTATTACAATCTTAGTTAGTTACTGTTTTGGAATATTGTGCTACAAGTACCAAAACATTTCATTATTTTCATTTCATTATTGGTCCCTAAGCTCACGTATGACTTTGCAATCTACCTTCTTTTTTGCATTGTAGGTATACTGTTGAGGGGGAGAATTTGTGGTGTATTCAAAGTTCAAACCTCCCGCTTACTTGCCTCGCCACATTTACAAGGCGGTGTATAAAAGAGTATGGCGTCGCTTCCCTTCTGAAAAATCTCATGCACAATTTTCATGTAGTAGATTTAGTACAACGTTTTATAATAAATGCTGCTTAAAACTTACCAGATAATCATGGGGTATGCATTTTTTACGAGCCTTACCTACACCCCCATACATACATAAAAGTAAACCGTTTGGGGCAACATAGCCTAACCCCGAGAGGGGTCTATGCTTGCATAATTATCAATAATCCGGGCGATACTTCGAAGGTTGGATACAGGTCGGTCTGTTCCCAAAATATAGGTACATAAATCACTAATCGAGTGAAATTGCGAGGGTTAGGGTACAGTAGGGTATCAGTAGAGCCTGTACTTAGGACCTTTCCTTCCGGTAAACTTAGAACGCGGGGGTTTTTTTTAAAGTGTTTCGGTTCAGTGACGGACCAACGAGGGTCGTTACGTTTCAGGGCACTCGGGACGTAGGACTTTTGTAGCTACCGAGGTTGCATTCCGTTTCAGTGGCGCGACAACGTGGGACACGAAGTAATCATCACGGTCAACTCGAGATTAGTTTGTTTTGTGTTGGGAAGTGTTGTAGGACAACGAGGTCAATCGTCACGGATTGGTAAACCACGGGGCTTGCCAAGTGCAAACACGCAGGTGCAAAGTAGGAACCTTGTCAACCGGACAAGATGGCGGGAAGGGAAACCAGGAGAAGCGCGCCCGTGCCTAAGGGAATCGTGGAGCCAGGCGTAGAGTATGTGCGAGTAACGGACGAGGGGGTACACGAAGTGATTCGGGAATGTTCGTTCAAAGGCCAGCATCGAGTCGGGAAACGAGACCCAAGGCGAGGCGACCACCCTAGGCAGCAGTAGCCTAGATAGGGAAATTACTCCTTTCCATCCATAAAAAAA
>JAMZAV010015316.1:0-12758 GCA_024449915.1 Sweltsa coloradensis | reverse complement strand
AGTGCCGGTAACGTCCTTTAAAATCATTTTGTTGGCATATTTATGTTTTTTCCGTATTTTTTTTTTAAGTGTTTTTTATTTGGATTAGGACGCGTAAACGTTAGGTCATAATGCGTTTTATGTGTATAAATAAACACTCAATCCACAGCTCTGCACGGTAACACAAACCGAGCTTGAGGAACGTTAACACTGTTAACTACTGTGCATACATAGTATTTTATCGTATCGGCATTCACTGCTCGAATTCAATTGGAATGTATGTTTGTACGAGTTAACTATGTACCCCCATCAATCTTGAACACGAAAGTAATAAATTTCCCCGGAAAACTATCGCCCACCCGAGCTCATTTATTCAGTTATTTATAAGTTGTAAGTTACCCGGTGTTAACCTATTTCCAGTGCGAGCGTACGACCGATGCGGACACCCAGAGAGGTAGCTCTGTGAGCATCACGCGCCGCCCCCGCCCACAGACAAGGGTGGGGGGGGTGGGTGTAATGGCGCCCCCAGTCGAGACCCATTCATGGAATATCACATTCTCGTAAGTGCTTCGAATAATGGCAGTAACACATAAAATAAACGATAACATGGAAGACTGATAGCTAAGCATTCTATGTAACATAAACAACGTTTATGATTGGATGTAATTAGTAATAAACAGGCAGATCGAAAACGGGAAAGGTGGAAAGAAAAATTAATTCACTTTGCACGTTTTGATTGGAAAAGAGCAGTAAACAAGACAATGTTCATATTACTAGGTTCAGGTTGGTTGTCGTATACACGCGTATTTCATCAGGCTCTCCACACATAACTACCTACTTGGACAATGTGATGTCAGTAACAAGTGTCTAATAACAATGACAATAAATCATTATTATTACACAGAGCGACATTTTTACGCGATATAGTGATATATTTAGAGAGCGATATTTTATACGATCAATAGGAATCGCTTGCTGGGATATCAACACGGCTTACTATAATCGGATACACCAACCGAATGCTCAATGCTTGCTACAGTCGTTAACGGTTCTACATCAAGTGTAAAAATAAATAACAATTCGTGCAAGTGATCTAAAGCAAAAATACTCTTAATAATTGACCATGAGGAGATCTGGATTCAAATCGCAAAATTAAATGAGATCTTTTATTAACTAATTATTAAACTATTTCCCGAAGAGATAGTTTAACATTAATGTAAAACGAAATGAAGAGTGGGTAATGCAGAAAGAACAATGTCAAGTTTAGAATGCTGCCCACAGGAAACTCGCGATAAACGTCAACTTTGATGTTCAAACGGCTCAACTTTCAAGTTGGCGCTGACATTGAAGTTGTCGCCAATCGTGTACAACAGGCGTTCGACTTCGAAAAAACACTGCTACTTTATGAACAGGATTGTTCGTTTGATGTTCTATATTGCAGTAATTGCTAACTTAAACTGTCAATCAAAAGCCACTGATCTGCCAGGCTCGTGTTCACATTGAACCCCAAACACAGAGAACATATTATCAAGTTGTGTTTTGTTTTCGTAGACACGTTAAAGTTTTACGTGCGACGCGCTGATATTTACGAGCACACCTAGGAGGGTCTACTGCAGTGCAACGAGCCAGTAAGCCACCCACCCACGGCACTGCAGCATTTTTAGAAGAAAAGAAGCAGAAAAACAGAAAACAAGACAGTGTATTGGCCAAGGGATGCGAGGAGATCTTATCCTATCCTAGATGTAGACACAATCCCAGCAGAAGATGAGCCACTAGTATGTATTACATGCAGTACATGAGATAATATTAATATGCATTGCATGGATACAGTTTACAGTTTTTAAAACAAGCTGAAAGTGAGACCAGTGAGTTTTCAAACAATGGAACGCAAAACGAAAAGTAGCTCGCGGTAGCTTAGCTGAAGTTTTAGATGCCCCAGACTGGTTATTATGCAACACGGAACTACCCTTGCACGACTCTCAAGGTTGCAATATCACCAAATGCTAATACTACGATAACAGAGCAAAATATGTCGTGAAAAGTAGAATATCAATCATATTCCGGTAAGTTTGGTGGAGGTGCCGGTACGTCGAATTTTGTAGATGTAGACATAGAATTTTGGGGAATATTTTTGTAATTATTTTCTATAAAGAAATGTTTGATATTTAAATAATAAAATATTGCTAGCGTCGACGCCATTTCTTGTTGTTGATAATAACAAGGATAAACAATAAAATAAATGAATAAATAATGTATAAATTTCCACAAACTGTACATTTGTAAAGCTAATATAAGCCATAATCTAGGAAATAGTTTCAGAGTTTCCCTTAGCAAACATTTTAACATTTTGTTTTTTACAAAATTATAGTGATTTCGGTTTGGAGCAAAAAGTTCCAAATTATGACATTAATTTGTTTTGGGATAAACCGCAGTCTTATCCGCGAAATAACACCCTAAAATATAAATTTACTTTACTCATTAACTTTTGTAATAGAAGAATTTCAGAACGATCGCTTGGCGATCATCATTTTTCAAAACAATGATTAACTTGAGGTCACATGAAACACTTCATTATCTCACTTTACGTCAACACATTTAATTAAAGTAAGTTTACGACGAGAAATGTAAATATATTTCTTGAGTGTATAGTCGAAGTATAGCATTATCACAGTGAACACAACATGACGACAGGTCACCTGAATCACGGGAATGAAGTATGCTCCATCACAATGTACCCCCCCTCCCCCCCCCCTTCACCTACACCAGCACCGCCACCACACCTTTCCTCTTCAACGCTTCGTATACCTCGTAATATAAATCGTTGGTGATTTTAATTAGCTCGTACAATAAATCCCCAGCGAACCGCCTGCCACAGATAACGAGCCACACGTAGGGGTGCTGTGCGGCCGACTATATCTATACCTACCCTATACTCAACCTACAGTCTCAGTCTATAAAACTTGACGCACGACTTCTCACGAAGCATTTACAGGATCCCAGTTCTTGCTAGAATACTGATACTGTTAAAGAACACAGTTAAATTATTCTGAAAGAGGGGTGATTTGGTGTAACTAAAGTATACATTAACAAATTGTGACCAATGATTAGCAAGTGTATTTGCAAAAAAAAATTGATATCATATCGAAGTGTTTAACTTAAACGCAGGATTTCAGGGAGACGTTCAAGCTAAAATAGTTTAAACAAATAAGTATACAATTCGCCAGTAAGAAAATTTATTCTTTGAACTTCATTCTACTAACGCACAGCAATAACACGAAATTATTTCTTGTTTTTGTGTAGACGACGTAATAAAAGAGGAAAGCACTAAAAGCCCGGGAAACGCAAGGAGCCCAATAATTATTACTTCGTGTACGTCGTCTGTTTCTGTTTGTGGAAATAACGTTTCAGAAACTTACACTCGGTGTTTTAGAGTTTTTTTTTTGTTTTCCGTCTGGAGTAATCTGTTGCCAGGCGAACAGAGCGGAGTACGAGTATAGAAAGAGCAGCGTTCCGCTCGAACACTCCCGGTGTAATGGAGTCGGACTCTGGGGCGACACACGTCCCCATTAAAACCAACGTCCAGCACACCATTCGGAAACACATCACAATGCGCTACCAGCAACAATCAACGAGTCTGTGTGTGCAACCGGACCCGAGCTCTCAGGGTGGTGTCGAGATGTAATGATGATATCCACCTTTGCTCAACTGTCGCCACATTGTCAGAGACGAGAAATACTGACATTAAATACCATTACCAATAAACATTACAGTTAAAGCTCGGGAAGCCACCTCAAACCCACTAACAAAATACTCGAATAAAAACTTAATATGATAGTAAATAAAATGTATTCTCTCCGCGAAGCGGCTTTGAAGCAATATAGGAAAATATTTTAAATTGAAATTTTATTTTTCTGATGTGTATATTTTTTACATGGGTTGGATTGGAAGAGCACATCAGTCTCTTTACGCCAATAATTGTATTCTATTCTAACGTATTTGTTTTCCAGCTAAAGTCAAACATTTTTTAAGTTCCGATACATCGCAAGAAATGGTGGTTTTTAACGGCACGAGCCGAAATGCTATGCACTCTGACGAAGCGTCGTACAAATAATTAAAATTTCTATGTAAGTTATCGATTGAACTCTAAAGAAGGTTGTGTACTTACATGTGGAGTTTCCATCCATCTCGATGATGCATTTGCAGTCCCGTGTGATCTCCCGGTTGTTGAAGGGTCGCACCCTCACCGCGACCTTCACCGACGACATCTTGGCGCCCTAGTTAGTCACCACCGGCCTGAAACAAACCACAGAGTCTCAAGTCAACCCACCATCAGACTGAGACAAACACCAAACCACCCCTGTCGACCTTAGCCAAAACCACAGCATATCGTTTCAGTCTCGAGGTCTAGTATAAGTGACATCGTGATATTATGACGACATAAAACGTTATCTGAAATACCAGTCTTAACTTGCGTTTAAATAAGCCATAAAACGCGATGGTGAAATAATAATTGTGCAAATCGCCAACAACCAACAGTCGGGTAAACACAACCCTCATGATACAATCTGAGAAATGTAATAACTGCCTAAACAACAATCTAATTAGCATAACGGGCTACGACTATAGGAATAATATACATTATGTATGAGGGCCCAACTTATAGTCTGGCATGGCAATATTTCATCGCGCCTAAGGTGTTAAATAAAACGCATGTTAAATTAAGGCAGGATTTATAAATAAATGTTTCACCGCTGCCACCAAAGTAGCAATTCTTTAAGTTTGATTACATTTTACACAATAACAACTAACAACATCTGATATTGCATTGTATAATTGAATTTAGCATTCCAACGGTAAATACATGGATTGAAATCTGGATTAAATAAAATTAACACCCAACCGGCATTATTTGATTGTGAAACATGTAAGTTCTAGAAAATAGGTTGCTGTCTGCGAGATGCGACTTGATTCTACATTTGGCTCACATTTGTTTATAAGAGGCAACTTTTAAATTACTTTCTACGAAATAATAAACTAATCAAACTTATGCTATGGATCTTTATTTTAGAAAAAGTATACAAATAAAAATTATTACTCCGTTGCACATATATGTTCGTCAGCATAATATGCTACTCCTTGCCAAAGTAAAATGAAGTCGGGGTGTGAGTCATATCCGGCAACCCGTTACTTCCTTCTTCTTACGGTCGGATGATTCTCAAAACTTGAACAGTTTTGACCGCATATGAGAAAACAAGTCATGAAGGCGACACCCATGATGACGGCAACGCATAATAAATAATCAGCTTGTCCTACCCCATTTCCGAACTAAAAATATCCTCTCCTTCTATTTATATCCTCAACTATATCTCGTGAACATACGGTATTGAAGTACACTAATTTGATCAGTTTTAAACATTTAAACTTTGTTTATAATAATTGTCTTCTTGTTTTAGTTTATATATTCTCATACGAAAAATGTGTTTTTACTTAAAATAACTATTCTAGTGTTGTGATTAGATCAAGAGCAAGCACAAGCTCGTCGGGGCTCGAACCCAAGGGTCTTCCTTCCGCTTAATGGACGGTCACCCAAGTAATAATATAATTTATGTTTGATTCATAGACGAATTGACCAGCAAGCATGTATACATATACCCTCTCTACCAATCCCTTCTGTACTTACACCTCGATCCATATCTCCCCCCCCCCACACTATGCATGCCTCTCGCTCCTAATCGAATCACGAACCTATCAGGCCGGCAAATGATTCAATCAACATACAATATTAATATAGAATTCAATCAATTTCCATCTAGTTCTCATGTGTGTAATCCGTTATAAACACAATAATGTTGGAATTGATTGAAATAATGCAATTACTCTCGGATGAAACTCACTCACTTTACATAAAATTCGAATACACATTTCAGTCTTGGTTCCTGGCAAATTTAGCCCACATTTAATTACTGAACGAGAACAAGGGATAAAAATAGAACTCTGTCCATTATTGCTGTGCTAACTTGGGGAAATAAGTGAAATAACCTAGTTAGGTATAGCTGGAAACGTCATCATCTTATAATAGCGCGACGTAAAACTGGATCTGGTTCAATGGGATTGCATGTATAGCAGAAAACATAGAGTTCTGTCTAGACTGGCTGCTAATTGATGAGTATATCCACGCTCCGTGAAGCATTAGTATCGATTATCGTTAGAATAAATCTTGTGTTTTACTGCGAGACAAATTATGCAACCGAGTATTGCACAAATAATGTGCAGTTTCTAAACAGAAAGCGGAAGAAGAACTGGAACGGTCGTCGTTGTTTTCTGACAGACTGAAAAGAACAGCACACCCACGTAACAAAAACGAACCAAGTGTCCAGATGAGGGAGTCAACGACTAGAAATGGGTTTTCTTCTAGTCTAGCCATCGACGTAACGTGAGGAAATTTTGAATTTGGGTACACTTGCAGATGTATTGATTGCAACTTAGCATATACGTTGAAAGCCATTTGTTTGGTGATATCCGAAATATTTAGTTTACCAAGGATAAACATCAAGAATCATAACATCGATGGAAATAATTGAGAAATTAAGTTTGACAGAACAGTGAAGAACTGACAATAAGTTAGTCGATGTGGCGAGCGTGAAGACTAGTACGGAGTGATACAGGGATGCTTACTGTCCCCACTTAAGTTCAACCTGTCCACAATAGAGGCGGACAAAGTTATGAAGGTGGTTATGGGAACAAAGCAAGGGCGATATAAACGAAGAAGAGGGGTTGTAATGTACCTCGAGAAGTAACAAACTTCAAAGTTTGGGTACAAACGTAGGAAGACCCTAAAGGACAAAAAGGAACTTGGGGAATCTAAAATCAAAATCTCAGAAACATTTTAGTTGTTCCATTATATATTGAATGGAAACTTATTGCTCAGGCATACCACACAAAATTGTGGCGAAGAAGAAGAAGAAGAAGAAACGGAGCATAGGGAGAGTTACAGTACAAGATAAAAATAAACAAGAGATCAGAGAGAAGGAAACATTGAAACTCTTGGGGCAATAGGTATAATTAAAAGAATGTTGATGCAGGAAAGTGACAGGAGAGTGGTATAGATAAAGAGTGTGATTGTAATACCATCGATTACACCCTTCATATGTAATATTTAGTAAAATGCTAATAAAATCGTGTACTATATTGCCAAAGGATATTAATAAATCAAAATTCAGACGAAGATAGGGCAAGATTTAAGATGATTGAAGATTGTAAGGTCTAAGATTGAAGTATCGTTTCAATTTCGAAGAAAGAAAATATTTTAATGATGAAACGTCAAAAGCTAGTAATGAAAAATATAGCAACTTTCAAACTGACATGAGATAGATGTTGGCTATGAAATATGAGAAAAGTGGCATTTGTTGCAACATCATCTCAATTTCATTAATTCCTCCCATCCTCAACTGCTGATACAACCGTTCCTAAAAGCTTTCCATAATTTATTCGTTATATACACTTATTCCAGAATATCATGCATCAGCTCTCTCCAAAATCTCTTTGGTCAACCACTCTCTCTGAGATAGTACCCTAATTGTCTCTAGCTGGGTATTCTATTGAAGTTTTAAAACACGCTTAACAAACCACTCACTGGCCCCAACTGGGGCTGCATCAATCACACTGATTCACATTATTGTACTACTCATGAATCCCATATAAAACACAATGAAACCATTTCTAAAGCTAATGACTTGATAAAGGCATCTAAAGTAAACTTAGTTGTAACTAACATTGCAGCGAGAAAGCAACGTGTTGGTTTATTTGGACGTTTGTATTGAATATTGCGCAATAAGTTGCGTAATGTGCAGTAATAATATATTATATTTTGATGACTTGATGAAAATTATAAATATAATATACAATATAATTATAATAGTTGTAATAGAAAACAACATATTAAAAAAACATGTTATATAACCGCGAACAACTCAATATAAATATGATGATGTTTATTATTTTAATAAATTACGAAAATATATATTTATCAAAATGGAGGATTGATGCTTAGTCTTGGGTATAATCTTTTAAAAAGTTCATTCTGTAACCAATACTGAAAACCAAATTAAAAATATTCCGCCGACGATGACGCATGAAGTAGTCTGTTGCACATTTTTTGTAATGTTGGATGCAGGTTTTTAGCAATTATTTTAATTTTAATTCAACATCACTTAAAAGATGAAAAGCATTGGGGCCTAAATTTTTAATCGGAACTATTCTCTTGCCTTCAAACGTCACTTTGATGGCAGTTCTTGTCTCATCAATATAGGCCTAGTCTGAATTAAATATAGCTTTACCCTGTCGAGGGTAACCGCGTCACAGACTAGTCGCATCCATACATTCGTTTCTGACAAGACATCAATCCCTCGCCTAGTTGTCTCAACACCTGCGCTTTATTATTCACACCCTTAAGTATAGATATACACATTCACTCACTCATTCCAAGCCACTCATCTCCCATGCAAGAATTTGGTCTAGTTCACTTCGAAGCTTCCGATTGGCCTAGGGGGTTGCGGTTTGCACCAATATGTCACGTTAGAATGTGTGTATCGCGCAATCAGAGCTCAGTTTCGAAATATTGCGTAGTTTTGTTTAGAAACTGGCCGTCAATAGCCCACCAGACTTAGTTATTTCCAAAGTTTTAGGTTGGACATTATTCGAAATTTTGAAATTTTCTCTGATGGCGCCATGCGCATATCCTTTACGAACCACCTCCCGAAGTTTCAAATTTTTGGGATATAAATTTTAGACCAAAAGGAAGTCCAGAATTTATGTGGAAATTCAATGGTTTGGTGGTCAAGCGATTTTTCAAGCCCAACGGGCCCTTAATGTACATTTTAACCCGGGGTAGTAAACTCTCTCCATGCAACAGACAAGGTGATGATAGGGCCTAATCACGGTGTACTCACTATCTGTACACTACAGTCAGCCAGGATATTCGTATGTTCAGAGATAAAAGGATAAACCAAAACATATTATCAAATATTGAAAGAAGATAAGAGATGTTAGCACTCATCGCCTAACTAAACCCGATGGAAACTTCAAGATGGTGCCGACTTATGAAGAGGCAAGATACAATTTTAATGTACACCACCTGCCTCCAGCAGAATCACCAGAAATTTTATTGAAATTGAAGAAATTGATGTTTTACAACGCCATGATAAAATTCTAAGACCCCCACATGAAATACTTAGGTGACCTCTGGAATTGAACTCGGGGAGGTCAAAACTATTACGGTTGCGTCAAGATGGTGTAAGATACCGGGGTCGTAATAGGTTAACCCACAAGCACTTGGGAGTGCACCAAGATAAAAAGGTTTGATCCAAGATGTCCAAAAAAAGGATGACAATATAAAATATTAATTAAGAATGTCTTGAATGAAACCATGATCAGTAAACGATGACGTTGTTTGGTGCGTTCAAATCGAATTAAAAAATTAGTTTACATACCTTGAAATGGTACACAGTAGTTGACACCGAATATTGCACTAATTAACAATACTTAATGCACAATAACCATCAAAATAAATGAAAACTATGGACAAGCCCAGAACGATGGGGTTGAAACTGAGCCATTCCGCCTTGAACTGCGCTCGCCCAAGACGTCTGATCGGCCGGAAAATGACGTCATCGCGCGTGCGCACTGGGGAATCCTCAAAGGTCATCAGAAGGAGGCCCACGTGACGGCGCGTGCGCGTAGCGGTGTGCGCCGCGCAATCAATAACGTGCCGCCCGCCGTGCTATCATTCCGAGGGGCACAGAACGCCATTCTTTCGATATTCCCCACACAAACTCACAAACTCTCTATAACTAGATAGGGGAATCATATTCACCGACACAATTCGCCAGAAAATTGGATGCAGATTAATTTTCTCTTCTTGATAAATGTTTTTTTTTTTTCCGTTTGGAAATTGTGTACGTCATGGTCGATCGGGCCCAAAGGGGGCCTAGGGCAACGTTCCTTCGACCAATCAATACCCGAAACAGACAGCAGTGCCATCTCTGAAGGGGAGGCGGACTTAGCATAGTTTAATAATGCATGGGCGATCGTGCAATATTTTTTGTAAGATGCGGCCGAGCGGAAAGGGGAAGAGGAGGGATCCCAACCCCGTCTAGAACTACACGAAGATATACGGGAGAAGGAGAACTACATGAACCCAGCAACGGCCGCCGAGCTGGAGATAAATGTTAGTTTTTGCAACAAACGGGAATGAATCACTATTATTTTATTTTTCTGAAAGAGAAACATGTAATATCTTTACTAAATACAGAGAATTCAACAGGGTCCACAGAAACTATTCGCTTATGGAGGTACATTTTCGCCGTAAAGCGCCTGGCTCTATAGAGGCCAATTGATTCTCCTCTATACTGACGCCACTGCGATGTGGGTTTTTTTAAACCTGCTCTCAAAATAACCGCACAGACTAACAATTATTGTAAATTCTGAAACCAGTCGCAGTTTTAAAGCAGACGAAATTTCTAAAATTTAAATTTAATTGATTAAACTTGTTACGCTTAAAGTGTTCGTGGCCAAATTAGTTAAGGCCTATGTGAAAAAAACAACGAAAAAAACATGTTGATTTTCACAACAAATTCAGGCAATCAACTTGGTTTCTATTCACAAAACTAAATAAATAGATTCATAGAAGCGAATGGCTTTCAGAAATAGATTAAAATAATAATGTAGCCTGGAGGATTGCGTCCCTGCACTTGACCAAGCGTCAAAACTCAATAAAACACGTAACGAAGTATCTCATTTTCTAGTAACGACGTGTTAAATTATGCATTGGTTAACTATTTAATTTAATTACTGAACATTTCACGTGGCAAACCGTGGAGAGGATGAGGGGTGGGATCAGGGAATTTAGGTCAGCCGCGCTATTTTTTCCCCCAAAAAGTGCCCTAGATAACTTAGGGAGTCTTAGTAGAAAGCCGCTGCCCATTTTACCAAAATCTGTTTCATCCTGTGCGACCCAAAATCTACCTCAGCATGAAAAATACTTTTCACTGGATGGGCATTTGGGGCTGTGGGAATATTAAGTTTGCGTCGTGTTGGCTCGTAAAATTAGCTTTTTCAGCACTATGTTGTGTGTAATCCCATTTCAGCGAAATGTAAATAGCCGTGTGGCGCCTAGAGACGACAGCTAGGCTTCGGGGTATGTTCTCAGGGCATAACACTGGCTAGAAAGACTATATAAAGAACAAAAAATTGTACCTGCCAAGATACGACCCGTATGAAATTAGAATATTTATTTGGGTTCAATTTTTACATTTTGATGACAATAATTTTATATTGTATTACCCTTTTTGTGGCCAGACTTAGGGTTTGGCCTATATATTATAAGTAAGAACATAAGAATAGGTATCCTATCCACCTTTTTTCCTTTCATTTTGATCCATTGTAATCACCATTTTTACTATTATGCTACAGTGTGAACGGACGCAAAACTTTAAATACGTGCAGTTTTCTGAAGGAGAAACCTAGGATTCCATTTACAATGGTTCAATGAAGGTATGTTTCATAAAACGATCGAATACATTTTGAAAAAAAAAACGTAATGTGAATCTTATTCATAACGCATTGCCATGTTCATAACTTAATTGATCGAAATGAGTATGTATCAATTACAAACGAAATCAACATGTAAAGGTAAAATTGAAAGAAAAAAATTAAATTAAAAATTTGGAATTAAATATGTACAGGATGACTAATGAGTAGAGATGTGCAAAAATGGTGAGAACGAAATTCCAGATTTTTTTTAAAGTTGCAATAATCCCTTCAAATTTAGTTTGCACATGAATCATCTGAATTGTGATTGAATGGTACCAATTTCTAATTCGCGAATTTTCGCGATATTTTAGTTGATACCGCGAACTAGTGGCAAAATTAGCAATTATGTCTTTAAACGCGAATTGGGTCACGAAATTTCAACATTTTTTTTAAGTTTTGGTGGAGGTGCCGGGTAGGTAGTCGAAATTAAATTAATCCTGGCAGGTACTTATGGTGGAGGTGCCAGGTCATACAACGCGATTGCGAGATAGTAATAATCGTTTCTACGCGAGTAAGCTCAAATACTTCATATCAAAATATCGACCCTTACACAAAAAATGCATAAATTTTGTAATTTTGGTGGAAGTGCCGGAAGTCGAAATAAATCTTGGTAAAAAATGTCAGAAACTTTGAAAAATGAAGGCTGAAATTGAGCTTAAATTAAAAGTGATTCATACTCTCATGTGCTTGTTTTTCTTTTAAATTAATAATTTGAAATTTACATGGTCCTGGAATTTGTGATACCGAATTTAAAACCAGGCGTTTTTTTGTGCATTATAAATTTGGGTTTTTGGTAAACAACGAAAATTACGAATTTTTATTTTTTAAGGGGGACGAATTTTCTATTTAAAAAACAATTTTGACATCTCTACAGTAATGAGTAATGACTATAGGTTGGCAAATTAAGACTAGGCATGTTCTAATATGAAACTGGAATTACACAGATTGACAGTTTATGCAGAACTAACCAGCCACAACAATAACTTTGTTCACAAGGGCTTTTGAATAATGGTTTTGCTACCTTTTTGAACCCGGACTAGAGCTAGCGGAGTCATGCAACAACCGATAACGATTTGGATTCTACGCTAGACTTTTATTAGGGCATAGGCGTACGCCGTAGATATAAAAGCCACGAGGTTTTACGGCCTATTTCGGACGGATTTAATAAAATACACTTTACCTGTCCGGGT
>JAMZAV010015315.1:0-13620 GCA_024449915.1 Sweltsa coloradensis | reverse complement strand
CCAAAAAAAACTTTTCGTTACCCCGGTGATCACGCAAAAAAGAAATGCAAAAGCTTAGGGCCGATGACTTTAGCCTCGCTGTCACTACAACGAGGACCTAACAGTATTTCCCAACACGCAATCGACGAGTATGCATAAGATCGGGTGCAGTAATAAAAAATATAAAATCAAAAATTATACCGTTTGGGGAAAAAGGGGAAAAAATTAACCGTGTAAATTGGTTTAACTGCGGAAATCAACAAAAAGTTTTTGGGGATTTTTTATTGAAAATGTCCTTTTGAATGAGGCACTGAAACAAAAGGATCGCTGTAAAAAATAAAAGTAGCCGTACATCTACACAAAAACAACAGCGGTTTAAAATGGGCCAATGGGATGTATTGTTTAGTTTTTGGGGCAGAAGACCTTCTACTGAGAAAATGTTTACCCCAAAAAGGGGGATTGACCATATGTTTTTTTTCTTTTTCCCTTGACCCAAGATTTGAAAACTGATTTTTTCAGTTTGAGGAAAGGTGAATTATAGCGTGCGGGGTTAAATCCCTACAAAGAAAATTTAAAGATATGTTTTTAGGTATTCTACCCCCAATTTTTTTTAAAAATTTGGTTGATCTTGATAAAAAATTCTACTTTAAAAAACTCTTTGGGAAATTTTCCAAATTTAAATTCTGAAGCATTAAGAAAAGTCATTTTTTAAACAAGGCGTCCCCTTTTGGGAAATTCAATTTCTTTGATTTAAAAAACCATTTTTTACTGATCTAAAATTGAAAAATTTTAAAAGAAAAATTGAAGCAATGATTGATAAAAGAGCAAAAAATTTTTTTTAAAATTTATTTTTGTAGGTTTTTTGTCTGTGAATTTGTGTAATTTTTTCCCTTCACAAGTTGTTATTAGGGGATTTTCTTTTCTCTTTGTCATTATTCTTTGATTATAAATATAATAAATGTTTTTCCCTTTAAATTTTTTTCTCCCCAAATTTTGTCGGGTTACCCCCCACTAAAGGGAAGGCTTGAAATTTGAGTTTGGGTTGTCCTTTTCATTGCTGTGATCATTTTTTTAAACATGACAATTTTAAATAATTATATATCTAAATTTTTATATATTAAGTCAAATTTTTTTGGACAAACTTTTTATCAGATTTGAACACAAAAAAGAAAATTTAACACAAAATAAAGTTCACGTTCGGTGGTTTCTTCCGCCCAAAGTTTTTTGATTATACTCCCCCGAAATTTTCTGTTCCTTTAATTTTTTTTGGGAAACCTCATATTCGTTTTTTTAAAAGGATCGTCTAATAAAACAGTTTTTTTTTTTCTTTTTTTTTTTTAAAGTTTTTTTCTTTTTTCTTTTTTTTTCTTTTCTTTCTTTTTTTTTTTTTTTTTTCTTTCCCTTTTTTTTTTTTCTTTTTTTTTTTTTTCTTTTTCTTTTTTCCCCCCCTTTTTTCCCTTTTTTTTTCCCCTCCCTTTTTCTTTTTTATTCCCAACCCCTTTTTTTTTTATTTGATTTATTAAATTTTAATTTCGTTTTTATATCTTTTTATTTGTTACAAAATTTTTGTGTTTAAAAAACTTGTTGTTGTAATGCTAAACTTTTAAAAAAATGTCTTAATTTAGTTTATTGGGAGTTTCCCGATTTTGTAATTAGATTTAAATTTTTTTTGTCCTCCTTTGTAAAACATTTTTTTCCCAATGAATAGGATAGACGTTAAATAAATAATAAATAAATTTAAAAAAACAATTTCCGTTCCGGCACCGATAGCCCGGGCAATTTAGCGGCCGTTTAAAAGCGTTTTTTCTGGCAAGGGAAAAATGTTTTTTGGGGCAAAAACAAGATATTGTAAAATCTTTGGAGAAAAAAGGTGGGCTCAATCTCATCGGCATAAAAATTTAAAAAAGTGCCCCCTTTTTCGTCTGCAAAACAAAAATCCCCATAAGACAACAAGTAAACGGGGTACCCCAAAATTTTTTTCAATTCCCACACCCACCCATAAGACCACCAAAAAAAACGGGCAAATACCGTTAAACTTAGGGACTTCAAATAAATTTTATTGAATTTAATTATACAAGCAAAAATTTCACAAAACATGTTTTAAAACCCCCATTCCCGGGGCCCTATTAAAAGATTTGGAGGGGGGGGCTAATTTTTTTTTTTGAGGCCCCTTTTTTTTAAATTAATCTGTTTTTACTTATACCCCCCCCCCCCCCCCCCCCGAGTGTGAAACAAACTGGGGGGAGAGTTGAAGACGGGTCGTTTCAAACCGGCTACTGATTTTTTTATTCTTATGTAGTCCCCTATTTTTAAATTTTTTTTGGAAAGATTTTAAAAAGCTTTTTGTTTCTTTTACCCAAAATTTTCAACTGAAATTTTTCATTTACGGGGGGCAAAAAGAAGTCACTTTCAGTTTAAAAAAAATTTTTGAACACTAAAAATTTCTTCTTTTACATTTTGTTGATGCAAATTCTTCTAAACCCTCTTTTCAAACGACAACGCCGAAGAACGTCCCTTTTCGATGGGGCCTTAAAATAGTGAATTGAGTTCTTTACACCCATTGTTTTTGCGGGAAACGGTTTTTTATCAAAATCAAATTTTTAAAAAGAACGTTCAAACTTCACAATTAGCCCCTTTGGTTTTTGTTTTATACAAACGTAAGAATATAACATACGGAAAAGTTTTTCAAGGGTCGTTTTTTTGGTTTTGTTTGGAATTGCTTTACGTTTTAAATTTTTATTATTATTATTTGTCTGCATTTTAATGACCGCAAAAATGTTTTAGTTCATTAAAATGGGGAGGGGGGGGGATATCATTTGGGTTTGAAAATTACTAAATTTTCGGCAGCAATTTTGATCATCGTAACAATTGTTGAATTTGGGCCTTTCGTGATAAAAAACCCCAAAATTTTTAACATAGTTCTGGAAAAAAACCCTTCCAATTTTGTTTTGTAATCTCATTACCGTTAAAAGGCCAATTTGTTGAAGGTTTTTTTATTTTGAAAATTTTTCCTTTTCCTTTTAATCGAAGATCTTTTTTCCATCTGGATATTTTGGCACACGTAAATCTTTTAAACTTTATCAGCATATGTTGGGTTTCACTTGTGTTTTTGGTCGGGTTGCAAACGAAACTAAAAACTACGTTTTTTACCCCAAAGCTTATCTATAAAAATTGGAAAGCTAAAATATTTTCCCCTAGGGGTATTATTTTTTTGCAAGTACAAAAATTACATTAACAAAAAAGTCACCCCCCCCCCCCCCCTTAATCGGGGCCCCGATCAAAATCAGGGTATTATACAGCGAAGGGAAAAAAAAATAGCGGTGTTTACCCTTAAACCCATAAGAAAAACCCATGTACAATGGGCCCCCAGTTTGGAAAAAAGTAAATAATCTTACATCCCTCCGAAATCAAATCCTCGGGTTTTTAAGTAAAATTTCCCAACCCCAATTAGCACAACGAAAAGGTTTAGTAAAATTAAAATGGTCCCGTCCCCAACATGGGAACAAGTGCTTACAAACTGACACCCTGGAGCACCAGTTTGACTGCTTGCGACGGTGCTAGACGTGATCTGGGGCTGGTTTGCTAAAGAAGGATAGTATTATAAGGCTATTCGACCGCGTTTTCTATTTTCCAAAATATGCTACCATTCAAAATTAGTGAACGGCTTTGAACCTGGCTTTTTTAGAAAATTAAAAACTATTTTTTCCAAATTTTTCTGATCCGGTACACGGCCAATATCGCCACCTCAAAATAATTTTAAACATTCAATTCGCCAAGGCACACCATTCAACGTGGGGTGTTGTGCTTTCGTGACATTAATTTTCAACGGGTTTTTTCCATAGACTGACTGAGGTATTTTTTAAAACTGTCTTTCCTGCGAATTGTTTCGATTGACGGTACTAATCACTACAAAATACCGGCAAACTAAAAAAATCGCAGACAAGATAATTTAAAAAAAAATCCCCAGTCAACCTATAAAAAAAACCAGTTCAAAAATTAATGTTACTGAACCAACACCCTACGTTGAATGGTGTGCCTTGGCGAATTGAAGTTTGAAATTATTTTGAGGTAGCGATATTGGCCGTTTTACCGGATTAGAAAATATGAAAAAAGTAGTTTTTATTTTCTTAATACCCGGTTTCAAAGCCATTCACTATATTTTGACTTGGTAGCATATTTTTGGAAAATAGAAAAAACGCGGTCGAATAAGTTAGCGGAAAAGTTACAAGACGCTTACAATCCCAGACCGCAGGTTAAAAGAGCCAAGAAGCAGATTTGCGTAATCTTTTATAACTGCGCACACTGTGCATTTCCTAATTACTGCGGGAAAGACCATTTAATGTATCGTCTTACCGGGACAAGTTACATGAAGAAGCAGGAGCGCCTACTTAGTTTTAAGAAGATTTAGACTTCCTATGCAAATATTTCCCTCCAACCTTGAGGCAGGATTTTACCGTTGAGTGACTAAGCTATATATTAGTCACTCAACAATTTTACTTCTACAGGCAGAAGGAAGCCTGACAAAATACTCATGCTATCATTTTGTTTTTTAATTTTATTTTACTGTTTTATTTTTAAATTTTTAGATAAATTTGCTTTATTTATTTATTTTTATGTCCCAAAACGTGTCCTTGATTTATGTTACATAAAAAATATGTATATGGAAATTGTACAAAAAGCTGTAAAGTATTAATGAATAAAGATTTTTAAAAAAAAAAAAAAAATGGCATGCACTATTTTGGGTTTTGTCAAAAAAAGGTCTAAGAAAAAATTTGGTTTTTGAAGGGAATGTTTGGAAAGGGGGCTTTTGGGAAAAAAGAATCGATTCCTCGCACTCACACGAAAATTTAAAACCATGAAAACACTTTGGGTCAGGATTGCCGATTTTCAGCTGTCGCCCGCGGATCTCGTGCGTTACGCTTGAAACCCCATCGGGCATTTTTATCATGTGCCAAAATTTAAATTTTAAAAATTTTTGAAAATAAAATTTAAAATTTATTTGATAAAAAAAAAAAAATTTAAAAAAAATTAATACCAATTAAAAAAACTTTGTTAAAAAAAAAATTTGGGGTTTTAAATTGTTCAAGAAAATACCCCCAGAAAAACACACCTACCGTAATATTTGGGACTTACCTGTAATTTTTTTTTTCTTGAGGCCCAAACTCCCGCGTCTTTTCCGGCAAAACCCAAAATTTTCCTTTTCTGGCAAAACTCAGCGTCTTTTCCGGCAATTCAGCGTCCCTTTTTTGGCAATCAAAGCGTTTTTTTGCGGCAATCTCCGCAACTTTTGCTTTCAATGGTTTTCCCTCTGCTGTGCAAAATTTTTTCCTGGAAGCGATTCCCCCAGTATTTGTTGTTTTTTTGAGGTACATCTTAGAAACCGTTACGACATATGTTCGTTGATTATGTAAAGCAAGGGTTTTTTTAAAAAATTAAACAGAAAAAAAAACAAAAATTTTTTTAAGTGTTTATGCCCCAAATTTATTTGGTAAGCCCCACCCGCAATGATGTACCCATAGCATCAAAGGCGACATACGTATAATTTTCAAAACAACAAAAAAAAACAAAAAAAAAAAAAAAAAAAAAAAAAACAAACAAAAAAAACAAAAAAAAAATTGGAGCTAAAATTTTTTTAGGGGTCAGTTTTAAAAGAAGTCTTCGCTTCGCTCATCCAATAATTTTAATTTTATTATTAATTTTTTATAATGTTTTATTTTTTTACTAGGAAACGCTTAGGTTTTTCGCGTTGATAAGCCCAAACCGTGCTATAGCTAGACCCCCATTGCAATTTTTTAAATTTTTTAAAAAGCGATGTTCAAGTCCACGGGGCCATTTTTTCCCCAAAATTATTTATTTTTTGGGAAGGGAGGGGCCTTTTTTTTAAGGGAAACCCTTTTACATTGTGGATAAAACCACCCCATCTAGAGGACCTTTACCATTTCCTTGGGAAAAAAATATTTTTTTTTAAAATATTTGGGGAACCAAAAAATACATTTCTTTCCCCCCGTAGTATTTTGATTTCTTCAAGGGGGCAGTGATAGTGGGGAACCTCGTGCGACTTTTCGTTGCCATGGTAATGTTATTTTGTTATAATGTAATTTCCATACACTACTTATCGGATCAAAATAAAATTAACATATTCGTGACCGAACGGACATTCTAAATGTTTTTGGCCACCTATTTTGTCCCGCCGTTTAGTTTTTTAACAAAACTTTCGTTTAAACTTTAATGTATTTTTTTTTAATTTTTTTGAACGATTTTGCCACAAAACTAATGGCATTAAATCGGGAAAGAAGCTTGCGGATGGTCAAAATTTCAACTCGATCCGAGCCTCCGTTCGAACGTTATGGCGAGACATGCAAAAAAAAAAAAAAACAATAAACAAAAAAAACAAAACCAGTGACTATTTTTCCGGCCGAGTCAAAATGGGAAACGCTCTATCGCTAGCTTAATTATTTTTTATTGGATGAGCGAAGCAAGCGAGGGTGAAGACTTCAATTTCACTAAACCCCCCAAAAAATTACTCGGTATTTTTTTCCTTTTTTTCTGTCTGTTTGTTTTCGCTCTATACCGGGCAAACGGCATATGCGATCTTGATGAAAAATGATGGGGACCTTCGTTTCTCTGACTGAGACTTGCCACTTTTTGGGTACAACAAAAAATTTTTTCTCATGAATATAGTACTTTTACGATTTTTTTTTCGATTTTTAGTGCGAAATTTTCGTGACATTTGGGCCGATTCTGCCCAAAAGGGGTTTGGGGCAACAACGTTCATATTTTCACATGGACATTAAGGTAATGATGATGTATTGCTTTCTGAAAGAAAAGTTTAAAAAAGTTTAGCCGGGAATCTATAGAAATAAAGCTTTTAATATAAGTTTTTTGATTTTTTGTGCGAATATTTTCGTGCCATGTGGGGCCAATTCTGACCAAACGGGTGGGGCTACAACGTTCATATTATACATAGACATTAGGCTTATGGTGATGTAGTACCTTTGAAAGGAAAAGTGAAAAAGTTAGGCAGAATACATAGAAAAAAAAGCTTTTAATATAAGTTTTTCACCGGCAAATAATATTAATTGACTGGTTACAATAGAAACTTGACAACAATCACCTACAATCGTTGGCAGCAAAACAAAGCACTTGCAAAAGTAAGATATCACACGCAAACTAAAAACTTTAAAAAGCTCATCCATCGACGCGGCGGGACTTTAGCGTTTTCCTAGTAATGTTTAATTGGATGAGCGAAAACGAAAGACTTCAATTTTCACTCCCCCCCCCCCCCCCCCCCCCAAAAATTTAGCTCGGATGTTTTTTTGTTTTTTTTTTTTTTTGTTTTTTCGTCTGTTTTTTTTTGCTCTCTCCCGGGCAAACGGCATTTGCGATCTTGATAAAAATTTGGGGGACCTTCGAATCTCTGAACTTAAGACTTGCTACGTTTTTGGGTACAATCGAAGAAATATTCCCCATGAATATCGTACTTTTACGATTTTCTTTTATTTTTAGTGCGATATTTTCGTGACATTTGGGCCGATTCCCGACCAAACGGGTAATTTTAGTTTTTTGAGGTGTTAAATATTAAACCCTTTATTTCTATAGATTCTGGCTAACTTTTTCATCTTTTTCTTTCAAAAGTCAATACTCATGGTGAAATATGAACGTTGTAGCCCCACCCGTTTTGTCAGAATCCGCCCAAATAGCCACGAAAATATAGATTTTAGATCTTTCTCACAGCCTTTTATGAAAACTTCACAGGAGAGATTTTATACCTTACTCACAGCCTTGTTACAAACAATCAAAAGTCCAACAAACCTAATGATTGCTTTGTATAGGCCGTGTTAATATGATTTTATTATTTTAAATTAATATTAACATTTTATAATTAAAAAGCTCATCCATCAACGCGACTACAAAAAGCGTTTGCGAAGCTTCCTAGTTGATAAATAGCAATTGTCGTAAAAGTTTGCTCCTTCCCATAACCTCTGGCTTTATAACGTACCCATGCTCTACCAACTGAGACACACTGTCTTTTACTACATTGCTATATTGTGATTGTTGAGAGCTATGTTATAAATCAAACAGAAGATTGCCATGTTGTTGACATTACTGAAAGATAACATAGTTCTGAGCTAATCACTTCTCATCTCCCGACTGGGGATCGAATCCAGATGCAGCCTGACCTATCATAACCGTCAACAATCACAATATTATTTAGCAATTTAGTAAAGATTTGTCGATGGCTCACTTGGTAGGACATCGGTTTGTACAGCCAGAGGTTCTGGATTCGATCCCCAGCCGGGGCAAACTTTTTCTCCAAATACAATTTGTGTTGAATATATTCTCGTATACTAGGAAAGTCCCGCCGCGTTGATGGATGAGCTTTTTTAAAGTTTTTTGTTTGCGTGGGATATCTTTACTTTTGCAAGTGCTTTGTTTTGCTGCCTATACGCATTGTAGGTGATTGTTGTCAAGTTTCTATTGTTACTTGTCAATTGGTATTATTTACCGTAAAAAACTTTTATTAAAAGCTTTATTTCTATGTATTCTGGCTAACTTTTTCAACTTTTTCTTTCAAAAGGTACTACATCACCATAACACTAATGTTCATGTATAATATGAACGTTGTAGCCCTACCCGTTTGGTCACAATTGGCCCAAATGGCACGAAAATATCGCACAAAAAATCAAAAAACTTATATTAAAAGCTTTATTTCTATCGATTTGTTTTTTTTCATTTTTTTCTTTCAAAAGGTACTACATCACCATACCCTTAATGTCCATGTGAAATATGAACGTTGTAGCCCCACTCGTTTGGTCAGAATCGGCCCAAATGTCACGAAAATATCGCACTAAAAATCGAAAAAAAATCGTAAAAGTACGATATTCATGAGAAATATTTCTACGATTGTACCCAAAAACGTGGCACGTCTAAGTTCAGAGAAAACGAAGGTCCCCATCAATTTTCATCAATATCACATTTGTCGTTTGCCCGGTAGAGAGCGAACAAACAAACAGACAGAAAAAAAAGAAAAAACCCATTCATTATTGAATTTTTGTTTTTAACCTTCCCTTGAAAATGGAAACATAGTTTTTCTGAAACGTTGGGATTAAAAGTTATTTTCTATAATACTGTGCGTGATTATTTACCGTAAAGATACTTAAAACATTAACCATGGATCACGAAAGCTTAAGACAAAACATATATTGTTGCGTGATTATTTACCGTAAAGATACTTAAAACATTAACCATGGATCACGAAAGCTTAAGACAAAGTATATTTATATTCCCAGCTCTAGGGTTACAGAGATGGTTTGTATTTCTCCAGTTAATTTCGTATGTAGTCTAATAGGCAGTGCAATCTGCTCTACACACGTTATTAACAATGTATAAATAGAGCAAGAATTAGACAGAATTAAATTGGTGGCTGCATAGCTCAGTTGGTAAGAGCATTGCCCGGAAAGCCAAGGTCCCGGGTTCGATCCCCAGTGTAGTCACTTTTTTAATTTATGTCTAAAGTATATATTTTGAAAAAAGATAAAGATAGTTAAGGTAGTATATGTATATATATATATATATATATTATATTTGCACACATTGTATTTTCGGGTAATCCGTGTGGTTTTTATTCTAGTTCCAACGTTTTGGGCAGTTCTCCCTGCCCATCTTCAAGGAAATTTAAAACATAAAACAATATCAAAACAAACAAAACCTTACTTCATAACATACACTGCAACTAGATACATAGACAAGACTAAATAGCTTAGAAAACATAGGAGCTCATGACAAAAGAAGCCATCAACACATCCTATTACTGTAAGCTGACCTCAGCGTACGAGTAGATCAAACTTACCGCCTTTTCTTCTTCTAATTTTAGATTTGGATCTTGTTCATGGGCCATATTTGTATGAATTAGATTTTGTCTGAAAAGTAAAGAACAAAATTTGAAATGCATATACAGTACTATGGGAAACATATAGCCGGTATACGAAATACAAGTAAGGATTGCAAGGTTTTTCAGAGTGGAATTTTGGGTATATTAAAAAAATGATTCGATAAAATTGTTATTTTCATTGTCATTGAATTAAATCCTACACACTTGCAGCCTATATTTTTCAATTTTTAATTTCTTGTAGGTTTAATTAATCGCAATTTACATTGCTCAGTTCTCAGTTAACCGGTCACGGATGTTTGTTTAAAATTTCAGCGCAATCTGTTTGGCTATTCGACCGTATGGGATTCGCACAGTCAAACACACAGACATCCTCACAGTGAGCGCCGTTACCTATTGACATGCATTGTTAACTTGTGATAGTTACCTATCAGTCGATCAATACTGACTAGGAAAACGCTAAAGTCCCGCCGCGTTGAAGGATGAGCTTTTTATAGTTTTTAGTTTGCGTGGCATATCTTTACTTTTGCAAGTGCTTTGTTTTGTTGAATACGCATTGAAGTGATTGTTGTCAAGTTTCTATTGTTTCTTGTCAATTGGTATTATTTACCTTAAAAAACTTATATTAAAAGCTTTATTTCTATGGATTCTGGCTAACTTTTTCAACTTTTTCTTTCAAAAGGTACTACATCACCATAACCTTAATGTCCATGTATAATATGAACGTTGTAGCCCCACCCGTTTGGTCAGAATTGGCCCAAATGGCACGAAAATATCGCACAAAAAATCAAAAAACTTATATTAAAAGCTTTATTTCCATAGATTTTGGCAAACTTTTTCAACTTTTTATTTTAAAAAGCAATACATCACCATTACCTTAATGTCCATGTGAAATATGAACGTTGTAGCCACACCCGTTTGGTCAGAATCGGCCCAAATGTCACGAAAATATCGCACTAAAAATCGAAAAAAAATCGTAAAAGTACGATATTCATGAGAAATATTTCTTCGATTGTACTCAAAAACGTAGCAAGTCTAAGTTCAGAGATTTCGAAGGTCCTGTCAAATTTTCATCAAGATCGCATATGCCGTTTGCCCGGTAGAGAGCGAACAAACAGACAAAAATACAAAAAAAAAAAAAAAAAAAAAAACAAAAAACAAACAAACAAACAAACAAAAAAAAACACCCGAGCTAAATTTTTTGGGGGGTCAGTGAAATTGAAGTCTTCGCTTCACTCGCTTCGCTCGCTACGCTCGCTACGCTCATCCAATAATAACTAGGAAAATGCTTAAGTCCCGTCGCGTTGTTGAGCGAGCACCGGTACGTGCAACACGACCCGAGTACGACATTCCCATAATGTTACATACCAATAAGTCTTTAAGGTCTTGACCGATTTAGCTGAAAATTTGTAAAATAGGAGAGAATGGATAAAATCCACCGCCATCTAGAGGACTATGACATCATTTATTTGGGAAAACCATTTTAACTTTTTGATAACAAACAATACACTGCTTCCTCGATAGTATTTTGATTACTTCTAGGTGGCAGTGCATATAGTGACCAGAATTCTCGTGCGACTTTTCGTTGCCATGGCAACGTTACTTTTGTTCAAATGTAATTTCTATCTTCACTACTTAAGGTCTTGACTGATTTAGCTGAAAATTTGTAAAACAGGAGAGAATGTTGTACTTATTGACTCTGCAAAATGTCATAACGATCAGAACATTTATTTTTATTTTTATTATTATAACCAACGATCGGATTTTTTCAAAAACTATACAGCAACCCGCCTAGGTGGTATGTACATGTGTGCAAAATTTCAGGTCGTTCAGAGAAACGGTGCGACCTGTACCGAAGCAGTAATAGAAAAAAACAAAAAACAAATCGAGCCATAAGAGTCAAGTGAAGACGCTCGCTACGCTCGCTCAATAAATATCGGGACATTGTTGGACTATTTTATTCTGAGGGAGTACTGTTTTGGGAGGGTTATGAAGGTTCTACGTTACAATCATAATCAAAACTAAAACTGTTAAACAAAATACAACGTGGTGTTAAATCCGCACACTTATTTACTTGGCCTATATTGCCTAAATGTATGACGAAATTAGGCACCAGTAGATAATTGCCTATTAAGTAAATAGCAAATCCTGTTGAATGATTATGCTTAATACCTGTTTTGATTAAGATCAACATACAATCATGAAGTAATAATTGAATGACATTTCAGCTGTCACTAGAGACCGCTCGAGTTTGAGCGCAATGTCGAGCAGTGCCAACTGCAAATATGGGAAATATGTATTGCTATAGTATCGAGTTGAGCATGAGCATATCATGCAAACATTTGTTTCATTTCACCCTCTCCCTCAACCTCTGGTGTAATTTTCAAATACTGCGACTGGGTCTCCCAAAAAACATAATTCTTTATTAAATGTAATAAAAAAAAACACGAATATTGATGGTTACCTTTTCCGCTTTTTACGTCCTTTTCGTGTTTTAAAGGTACTATTTGGATTTGCCTGCGTTTTTTCACTTTCAAATGTCCTAAACATCCTAGCCCTAGTTATTAAGATAAGGGATTTTCAATGGAGAAGAGCAGGGAGAAAAGGTTAGTCAGCTGGCTTCCACATATCCAGACATTGGCACCGCGTCTGCTAAGTGGTTGTTTCATGCTTCGAAGGCTAAAACTTCTTGTGAGCCCTTCTACTTTACTCATGGTATATCATTCATACATTCAGTCAATTATCTCATATGCAGTTCTATTTTGGGGCATCTCAAGTCATGCTAAACGAATATTCATAATACAAAAAAGGGCGGTGAGAATAATCGCCGGTATATCAAGGCGACATTCATGTAAGACACATTTCACTAATCTTCATATATTGACTCTTACATCCGAATTAATTTTGTCAGCTTCCACATTTGCACACTCTCATCCTGAACTGTTTTTAACAAATGCAATAAACCACTCTCATAAAACGCGTACTAACTCTAACATATTCATTCCTACTTTCAACCATTCACTATTTAAAAAACAGTCCAAGTTACCTCTGTAGTAAAATTTACAATAAATTTCCACAATCCATCAAAAACGATACTCCAACATCATTTAGAATTAAAATTAAATCTTTTCTCATTCATAACCCTTTTTATTCCTTAGAGGAATTCCTTATTGCAAAATTGAATTAAACTAACACATTTTGTGTCCCATCATCCTTCTTGTCCATCACATAACTATGTATGTTTATCTTATCTATTCTTATTAATTGTTCTCTTAAATATTTTATTGTATTACTATTTATATTCTAATTCTAATTACTGTGCTAGTTATTCACTCCCTCTCTCTCAGGAGAGGGTATATTTTTACTATGTACGAATCAGTGAATAAAGAATGAAATGAAATGAAATGAAATGAAATGAAATGAGTCTTGCAAAACTCTCATCTAACAATAACAATTCGCGTGTAAAACTCGATGTGGCAGGGCAAAATTTGTGCAAATTTGTAGCTTCGTTAAGCCTAAAACACTTTTAAAAATCTAAAAAAACATAAAAGGTTATAACAGTAACAGAACAAACTACTGGTTTGGTTTATTTGGATTAAGGACGCGTCAACCGTTAGGTCATAATGCACCACTCTAGCCTAAGGGGTGTGGGGAGGAGGGGCCCTTGCTGGTCAGAACCAGCCACGGGTAAGGGGAGGAAGGGGGGTTTCTCACGTCGCGGTCGTCATATCGGTGTATGTCATTCCGGGGTC
>JAMZAV010015314.1:0-10587 GCA_024449915.1 Sweltsa coloradensis | reverse complement strand
TTTTTGGGGAAAAATTTTTTGAAAAAATTTTGTTTGTTTTTTTTTATGAATGATTTGTTGACTGGACTATAACACATCGACTCATAATTTTAATCAGCAATTGAATATTTCAAAATGTATTAAATACTACCTTACGTTTTTCCCAAAGTTAAGGGTGGTAGAAAAACAAAAGGGGTGGAATATCGCTTGCCTTTCGGCGGATTATTATTTTTCATGGTATTATGAACCATCATGCCAAATTTCATGCTGATAACTCCCTAGGTGCCTCACTGGTAAATGCTGGAAATCAAGGTAAAAATATTATAAACAATTAGGGATGGGGGTTGAAAAATGTGGTTTAGGAAATGAGAAATAGGTCGATTGGGTTAAAACGCATTAAAACATAATTTTAATAACTAATTTGAATAAAAATTTTTTTTTGGGTTTAGAATATGAATTATTCAAATTTTTAGGGGATAATTTAGGGGGGGTTGGGGTGAGATATCGCTTGCCTCCCGGCGGTTTTTTTTTTAATTCTGATATTTTTTATCTACCCCATGCAAAATTTGGCGCTGGTATCCGGATTTGCAATATTTTTCCGCTAACAGCTCTCACTATTAATGTAAACATCTCAGAGAATAGGTATCACTGTCACTGGTTCGAACCTTGTTGGTTTGACGTGAATGTAAATCGTTCAAAGTGGAAAATTCGACCTACGTGTCGTCACTGGTTCGACCCCTGTGTTTAGAGGTATATCAATTATTGACAAGCGTCGTTAAAAGTAAAACCTTGACCTCTCGAGAGATATCTCTGCCCACTGGTCAGACCCAGTGCCAGCTGGGTGCATGGGCGAGGCAGGTGAGGTCCTGACTAACAAATTATATTTAAAAAAAAGCCCCTATCTATGGCGACGGTCGGTCGCCCGCAGCCAAGCGCACGCGACTGCTAGGCGATGATAACTCAACACTGTATACAGCTATCAGAGTTGGGGGGTTTTCAGCTATCTGCACACGCCGCCCCGAAAGATTTACAATCTTAAAACTAGGTATATGACCTGATATGTGGTCCATAACCTACCAAAAAAAATCAGACCGATCCGACAACCCGTTCTGTGTTAAAAAAAAGTACCTGAACATTGTTGAAAACCTTCCGGCTGGCTGGCTCTGGCTGGCTAATTCTTGGAGAGTAATAAGAGCCTACAGAGAAAACTGTACATCTTAAAACTATGAAACTTGGACCACACTTAGATGTACCTCAGACGCAATCACTTTTGCATTCAAAACCAAAATCGGGTATCAGGGACCAGAGAAAATAAAAATTTTGGATAATAGTCAAAACTCGTAATTACTAAGGCGTGTTAATTTGTACAAACAAACTTGAATTAAACATGCTCTTAACCATTATAAATTTTTATTCACCTAAATATTCATGCAATTTTCGTAACAAGACGATTAACCATAGCAAATTGAATAAAAAGTATTGTACTTGCCAACTACAGATTGTAAACAAAAACAACAGATGGTAGCCTTTGCTAGACAATCTGTTCTGAAAGGCACTGTATATCCACCGATTGCTTTATGTATCATGACAAATTTCGTTATTTGCTTAACCCGAAATGTATTGTTACTACTTACGTATTTAGAATGTGAATTAAACTCCGTCTAAGCCGTACATCCGAGCAATTTAAATATTTAAATTCAATTATAATTTTAGAATGGAAAATTACATTTTGAAGTTTTCCGCTTTCTTTGAATTATCGTTTACAAGTATTTCACGCATTGATATGAAACAAACAGCAAAAAGAAAAAAAAAAACGGCAGACAAGCTCTCCATCAAAAGTCTTCGGCTGTATGTGCTGAGATATAGAAGTTTAGCCAAGCATTTCCTTCTATCCTCCCTAGTTTCGCTTTGAAAAGTAGTAAGATCATTTCGCCTGTTGACGAGCGCCAAGCCAACCATTTTCGTGGTAAAAAAAGTAAAAAAAATTTAAACTCAAAATCATTTAAAAAAAATACTTGGCATTAACTTTTTAAGTTCTCGTAATGAACCAAATTCAATGTCCAAGTAATTTTTTTTATGATTTAGAGTTTAAATTTTGACTTTTTTTACCACGAAAATGGTTGGCTTGGCGCTCGTCAACAGGGAAAAATAAACTTACTTCTTTTCAATGCAAAACTGGGGGGAAAAAATGAAATGCGAGGAATGTTTTGGCTAAACTTCTATATCTCACAGCATTCACAGCCGAAGATTTTTGGATAGGAGAGCTTGTCTTCTTTTTTTTTTTTTTACAATTTTTGTATTTGGGAGGTAATTTTTCTACAATTCGTTTATGTGGTTGAAAGAAACACAGCAAAAAAATATTTAGTATTGCCATAAGTGTGACGTTCAAAACTGTGAATGCGATAGACGGCCGTTCTTTTAGATTTTGGCATGTTTGTATGTGAATTATGATATGTCGGTCTCACCATGCATTGTAGTTAACCTGGTGCCTCCACTAATTTGATCCGGTAAATAGTTCCATCATGAGGATCTCGATCCCTTGGGGGGATATTAGGTATTAGTTCGACCCCTGTTCATATAAGGTCGAATCACTGATAAGGGTTCTAAGCATAAATATTACATAATGGAGTGTAGGTTGTCCCATACAAAACCACGATCTAACGTTCATGTCATTCTAAAGGATTTATATTACGCCACAATAAACAAATTTATCGATCGTTTATTTTTGAACTGTGTCTTTAAGTGTTTGGAGCAATTTAACAGGAGTATATTATGCTTTTAGCATCCATTCATCCATACCTCAAGTTATAGGACTCTGAACAAAAATACTAGAAAAAATAGATTGTACCCGGCACCACCACCAAAGATCTCAATTGGTTAGACTATCAAATTATAGGACTCTGAACAAAAATCTAGACAAAATAGATTGTACCCGGCGTCTCCACCAAAGATTCACTTCGCTCAACCATCACGTGATGGAACAAAAAAAAAATAATGAAGATAAAGATTGACCCCGCGCCTCCACCAAATTACCACTTTACTCAACCATCACGTGATAGAAGTCCGAACAAAAAAATAATGAGATAAAAAAGATTGTACCCGGCACCTCCACCAAATTCTCTTTTCACTCAACCATCACGTGAAAGAAGTCCGAACAAAATAATGATATAACATAGATTGTGCCCGGCACCTCCACCAAATTCTCTTTTCACTCAACCATACGTGATTGAAGCCCGAACAAAATAATGAGAATAAAATAGATTGACCCGGCGCCTCCACCAAATTCTCAACCATCACGTGATAGAAGTCCGAACAAAATAATGAGATAAAATAGATTGTGCCCGGCGCCTCACCAAATTCTCACTTCACGCAACCATCACGTGATAGAAGTCCGAACAAATATGAGATAAATAGATTGTACCCGGCGCCTCCACTAAATTCTCAACCATCACGTGATAGAAGTCACAACAAAATAATGAGATAAAAAAATTGTACCCGGCGCCTCCACCAACGATATCACTTCGCTCAACCATCACGTGATAGAAGTCCGAACAAAATAATTAGACGAGTGAGACGCAGCGAACGTAGTCTACAACGCTACTCGATCGGTCCTTGGTCGTGATTAATTCTGTTAAATGTTAAAATGTCTGTCTGTCTGTCTGTCTGTCCAGGCTCATACGGCCGAACGGCCAAATAGACCGAGCTGAAATTTTAAACAGACATCAGTGACCAGGTAACTGAGAACTGCTAACAAAATGAGCACAAATCTGTTACGATTTAAACTGCAAGAAATAAAAACTGAAAAATTCGTTGAAATGTATGGGAATTATTTTAACGACAATGGTTTTCATTTTGAAATAATATATTTTTGTTTGGTATTTACCTGGCTGTGAAATGCCGTGTCCAAGTTAATCATATGTTGGACGTCAAGGTACCCCCAAATTCCGCTCGTAGATTGAGTAAACCTTGCAATATTTTCACGTATTTCCTACTGGCCATGTTTTCGTAGTATTGTCACAGATGATGACTACACTGCGTTATATGCATTTCAAAACATGTTAAATAATTTAAAAAATACAATCCAGAAATTACAAAATCTTTCCTGACCATTAAACCCACGTCTCCCACATTTCGGCTATAAGTGCGCTTTAGCCAACTCGACTAGGGAAACGCCAAAGTCGTTGTTAGACGAGTGAGCGAGTCATGTGTTGAGTACACGGCAACATTTGAATTTAAGTTTGATAATTATATCGGTATAGATAATAGGGTTTAAGTTGAGTTGGTATAAGGGCACGTCAACTGTAAGGTAATAATGCACCACTTTAGTCTATGATAGGCTAGGGAGACCTTAGGTAGGTAAATAATAAATTGATAAATGGGCTTAAATGTGTAGGTTCTATTTTAACAACAATGTTTTTTTCGGGAAGAATTATAATTTTTGGAATGTCAAGAGGTGCGCGGCACTGGCCAAGATGCATCGAAACTTGCACGCTCAAGATTACCCAAAACTCCGCACGGAGATTGAGTAAACCTTGCAATCTTAGCTCGTTCTCGTACTGGCTATGTTTTCTTATACTATTCTGCAAGTCAAAACCTACAGAAATTGTTTATTATTTGTAATTAATATTATTAACCTAGATGGTTGGCATGCGAAATAAGTACGATGTACATGAATAATCCCATACAATTTTTATGTCTTTTGTAATTTTTATACTATACAAATTGCGTTTTAGCGACAGAAGAATACGATTGGTTTGTGCATGGACTTAAATTAGTTACATCCATGGTTTGTAGAAACTCCATTGAGATTCGTGGATCTTGATCACTGCCTGGTACAAACAATTAAAGATCCAAACAGGAATAACTAAAACATAGTAGGCCTATGGCCGTGTTTAATTTGTTATTTTTGCAAACAAAAACACATTCTACGCCGCCATTAATTGGCGTGCTTTCTGTTTGTTTATAAAACTAGGGAAACGCCAAAGTCGTTGTTAGACGAGTGAGTGAGCCATGTGTTGAATACCGGTAACATTCCTTTTCTTCTCCCTACCTTTGGCCTCCCTAGCCTATCATAGGCTACAGTTGAGCATTATGGCCTAAGCTATGACCTAAACTTAAATACCCTATTATTTATACGAATATTACTAGGGAAACGCCAAAGTCGTTGTTAGACGAGTGAGTGCGCCGGAACATTTGCATTTAAGTTTGATTATAATATTCGTATAAATAATAGGCATAGCTTAGGCCATAATGCTCCAACTGTAGCCTATGATAGGCTAGGGAGGCCAAAGGTAGGAGGAAGAAAAGGAATGTTACCGTGTACTCAAACACATGGCTCACTCACTCGTCTAACAACGACTTTGGCGTTTCCTAGTAAGATAAAATTGATTGTACCGGGGCCTCCACCAAATTCTCACTTTACTCAACCATCACGTGATAGAAGTCCGAACAAAATAACGATATAACATAGATTAAACCCGGCGCCTCCACCAAATTCTCACTTTACTCAACCATCACGTGATAGAAGTCTGGACAAAATAACGATATAACATAGATTAAACCCAGCGCCGCCACCAAATTCTCACTTCACTCAACCATCACGTGATAGTAATCCAAACAAAATAATGTAAAAACATAGATTGTACCGGCATCTCCACCAAATTCTCACTTCGCTGAATCATCACGTGATGGAAGTCCGAACAAAAGACCGAGACAAATAGATTGTACCCGGTGCCTCACCAAGGATATCACTTCACTTAATCATAACGTGATAGAAGTCCGAACAAAGCAATGAGACTAAACAGATTGTACCCGGCGCCTCCACCAAAGATATCACTTCGCTTAATCATCACGTGATAGAAGTCCGAACAAAGCAATGAGACTAAACAGATTGTACCCGGCGCCTCCACCAAAGATATCACTTCGCTTAATCATCACGTGATAGAAGTCGAACCTAAGAATGAGACATAAAATTGAATTCAACGCTAGCGCTCCAGGTCCCCTCAGGTACCTATATCAACATTACTAGCCATAATTACAAAAATAAATCTAAGTTGATTTGCTGCCTTGTTCGATGTAACATCGAGTAGCTGCATTAGAATGAGTTTTTTTGCAGTTTCGTGATCAAACTGATGATTTTCTTCTCAAGTGTATGGAAATTATTCGTTACATCAAAGAACATCAGATTTTTGTTTGTATTATAATGACATAAAAATTACCATTGTTTTTCTGAATGTGGAGAAAAAGCTAGTGGCTTTAAACAAAACTAGTGAATGAGATCCCAATTAAAACCGAAGTAACGTGGATGTTGAAGTGCATTCCCCTCTGTGACCGGTGATCGCACAGAGCGCGCACTCGGGTGCACATTGTGACATGCTCATTATGTTCACTTGCTGGCACTTCAAGGCACATCATTATCATGCAAACGTTACCCGTTCCATTCCGGCCATTCGTCTCAATTAACCTGATTACGGACATTTAATATTTAACCTATTCTATACCCCACAATATAGTGAAGATTGTTTTTTTTTTTAAAGGAACAGTACAAACTCGTCCACATTGGAAAACACTATTGTAATATTTTTACACATTCTAGAAAAACGCTTTCAAATGCGATTTTATCTTTAGATTTTATAGATTGTAATAATGTACTGAGTATGACTGTACTGTACTTAATTTATATTATTAATGAAAGTAGGCTAAGTATCATTGAACATTATTAAAGTAACAACAAACCTTAGGTACTGAAATTCATTGAAATTACAGTAACACATATTAAATATGCACATTGACAAAATCGGCAGAAAAATTTAATTCAATTCATATTTTTATTTAAATTTTATGTATATGCTGGAAATAATATATCCAAATAATAACAGGTTTCAACATAGTGTTCGAATGTTCTTTTTTTTAGAAGAAAATACAATATCATGAGATAAAGCAATGCGAAATGTTTAGTATTTCCTATATTATCTATATTATATTATTTACTGCATGTTATCGTTTATAAGTCTTGTGGTTTGTATATCTGTGAATGTTATTTCTTCAACCATATATAGTGTCTTGACATAATCTTTATGCACATTACCCCACAAATGTGAGTTTACAATATTATTATTGTTTCCCAAGCTGGAGGACAGTACTCTAGTGCATGCCTGTTGTTACAATTACAGCATATTGAATGAACAGTTTCAGTAGGTAGCAAAAGAGTAAAGGCATCAGCAAGTTGAACATTACGTACTGTCCAACCAAACATGTATAGTTCGTTGTGTGAGCAGCTTGAGTGTTTAAGTGTTTAAGACGCCCTGGCCTCATTATATATTGGTAATTCATTCCAAAAACTGTCAACAATCAGTCAGGATTGCCGGTGGTCAGAATTGAACTTGATTGAACCCACGTAAGCTTTGCATGCAAGCGCTGGACTATAGATGTTACAAACATGGGATTGTATAAAAAATCATTATATCTTTTGGTAATTTGGGGTGTGCACAGTACACACATATAATCATTTGTCATTTTCATCCGCGTTTGTTTTAATTATCGTGTAGAAAAATTACCTTACGTGATAAATTATAAAAGAAACGTTAAAACATTCATAGCAATTTTTTACGTGCTATTGCAGATTGCTAAAAGATATAAAAAATAAAAGTCGTTATGATGAGCAACCCCATTTCCATAGTTTTATGCTTGTAACATATTCTATTTAGACTTAATTTATATTTCGAGTTTTTAGACGATAGGCCATCTGACAAATTGTCGACTAGAAACATACGATTATAATTTGTGCATGAAATTTCTCGAACTATAATGGGTGTTATGAAAATAACAAAATTAATATTGAAAGTGACGTATAACTGACGCAATTCGTGATTGATATAGAAAGCTTCCCAAACGCTTTTTCAGGCTCGTCGTTGGATGAGCGTATGTTTTTTTAACGAAAAAAGTGTAAAATTGAGATTTTTATGAGGAATTATTTTTCGATTGCGCTCAAATTTTACATAAATTCATAAAATTGAGGTTCTGTGAAAATATCATTACAATCGGATAAAGCATGTAGATGTTTTAAGTCAAAGAAATTTTTTTTTAAAAGGAAAAAATACGTAAAATTGCGATTTTCATAAGAATTTATTTTTCGTTTGCGCTCAAATTTCACACCAATATATTAATTCAAAAAAATTAAGGTTCTGTGAAAAAATCATTACAATCGGATAAAGCAAGTAAGTATTATGAGTCGAAGAATGTTTTAAAAATAAAAAAATAAAAAAAACGTAAAATTGCGATTTTCATAAGAAATAATTTTTCGATATGCGACTCAAATTTCACACGAATATATTAATTCATAAAATAAAGGTTTTGTGAAAAAATCATAACAATCGAATAAAAAAGCATGTAGGTGTTATAAGTCAAAGAATTTTTTTTTAAATCGAAAAAAATCGGAAAATTGCGATTTTAATGAGAAATGATTTTTTGATTGTGCTCAAAAACGTGGCAGTTCTAAGTTTAGAGATTTCGAAGGCCTCCATAAAATTTCATCGCAATTGGAGTATTGTTTTAGCCGGAATCGTGTAGACAAACACACAAAAATACAGAAGAAAAAAAAACATTCCGGATTTTTTTCTCCAGTATAGTGAAATGGAATCTTCTCTTCGCTCGCTACGCTCATCCAACTATTTGCGTTTATCTTATATTTTTGTGTGTCATATTCAGTAATATCAATTATATGACGACAATAATCCAGATTTTTTAAAAGCAAAAGTGATTGACAACAGAATTAGTCGAGGTCCAACTCCAAAGTAGTGTGTTCTCAACACTGTTCAAAAAGTTTAGATTGATTTCACTGTTGAGTACGGTCGCGACCGAATTTCCCTCTATCATGATCTATACCAGCTTAAAAAAAAACGTCCTACTTACTATAATTCGGTCCTCCAGCAATGCAACTGTACAGACGATTATTTGTTTGTAAATTTCTTGAGTAACCTGCTATACATGTTATAAATAAATAAATAAATGTATTAGAGTCTACCCACTCAGTTATAACTGATTTTCAGTGGAGGCCCTGTAGGCCCGACGCAATCGACGAGATGAGCGATAACCAACCAATCATCGATATTTTTAATAGGAAATATAGCAATCAGTGGTATGGACAGAGCGAACACCCGGGGATCAACGCCAGAATCAACAAGTCCGATTCAGAACAACTCTGAATTTTAAATTATGTGCTTCGTTGCTAGGACGGCTCCAAAGTTACCGTTTAGTACAAACTCCTAAGACAAGAACTGATGGACTTAAGTCCAAATCAGAAGCTAAAAACTTCTGACTTAGACGGGAATCGAACCCTGGACCTTCTGCATTGGAAGCAGATACGCTAACCACAAGACCAACGGGGGCACCTGACAAACTATTTTTGATTTAGGGAAAAATGTGAAGGAAATGTCTGAGGACTAATTAAAAGGACTCAATCTCTCGCTTTCGCATAACGACTGAGGAAAACTTGGAAAAAACTTCCAGTCAGGATTGCCTTGTTGGGGTCAGGACAGCTTCCGGCGATACGCTCGAGCAGAGCAACCGTTTTACAATAAATGCTACACTTCTTCGTCTACTCTCGCCAACAAATCCCATCCGTGACTTTGCGCACACCACCACAGCACACACGTACGTTTATGAAGGAAGGTCTTACGGCTGCAATCATTCTTGACTGCGTGACTGTAGGTGAGACCGGGCGAGTGAGGGTCACAGCTGATGTGCGATATGTCTGCAGCAGACCAGCAGCCCTCGTATTTCATCCAAGGGCAGTGTCTGTTACGAGCAGATGAAGAAAAAAACCAACAATGCTGGATGCTTCAGGTGATGCAGATGATGTAAAGTGGAAGTAGGAGATAAAGATGCAACGTGAACCCTTTCTTAGAGGAGACCCCCCATGCCCTCAGCCTCAGCTACATCATGGAAATTGGCCATAGGAAATAAACTGACTTATATTATTATACGCTCAAAGAATTCATATAAATGATGCTAAAATAGTTGTGTTATTAATAACTAGGCCACTTCGCGAACGCTTTTTTTGTCGCGTTGATGGATGAGCTTTTTTTATAAGTTTTTATTTTGCGTGGGATCTCTTTTGTTTTTGCAAGTGCTTTTTGAACGCATTGGGAGGTGATTGTTCTCTAGTTTCTATTGTTATTTAATAATTGTTGTTATATACCACAAAACCTTATGTTAAAAACCCTTTTTTTTCTATGGATTCTGGCTAATTTTTTCAACTTTTGTTCAAAAGGTACAACATCACCATAACCTTAATGTCCATGTAACATAGGGCCCCACCCGTTTGGTCAGAATTTTGCCCCCAAAAGTCACGAACATATCGCACTAAAAGTCGAAAAAAATCGTAAAAGTACGATGTACATGAGAAATATTTCTGATTGAACCCCAAAAACGTGGCAGGTCTAAGTTCAAAGATTTCGAAGGTCCCCTCCATTTTTCATCAAGATCACATATGCGTTGGCATTTGCCGGTGAGAGAAACAACAATGAAAAAAAAAAAAAACCCCATTAATTTTTTAAATTAGCGCGGTGGGTTCAGAATTTTTTTTTTTGCCAACCAGGTGAAAAAATG
>JAMZAV010015312.1:0-11279 GCA_024449915.1 Sweltsa coloradensis | reverse complement strand
AATTTTTTTTTCCCCCCCCCGGGTTTTTCCAAAAAAAACAAAAAGTTAAAAAGTTACATTAATTTAAATCGAATTTTTTTTTTAAACTTCAGGGCGACAAAACTAAAGGGAAAATTTCATTTAAAAATGTCCGTCCGGTCACGAATATGTTAATTTTATTTTGATCCGATAATTAGTGTATAAAATTACATTATAAAAAAGTACGGTTACCATGGCCGGAAAGTCGTCAGTTTTTTTGCTCATGATATTTTCGAACGGAGGCTGGGATCGAGTTGAAATTTGGCCCATCCGCAAGCTTCGTTCTCGATTAAATCCCCATTGTTTTGTGGCAAAATCCCCAAAAAGTTACAAAGTTACAAAAAATTTAAAATCGAAGTTTTTTTTTAAAAAACTAACCGGCGAAAAAATCTGAGATACCAAATCTTTAGAATGTCCGTCCGGTCACAATTTTTTTTATTTTGATCCAAAAGTAGTGTGATGGAAATTACATAATAAAAAATAACTTTGCCATGGCAACGAAAAGCGCGCGAAGTTTTTTTAATGCACGGGCCCCCTCGAAGTTATAAAAATACTTTCGAGGAAGCAGTCTATTACTTGCAAAAAAGAGGTTTGTTTTTCCCCCAGGAGTCGGTCCCTAGATAAAAGAAAAGGTTTTCAACGGGTTTCCCCAAAACCCTTGAAATAAAAATAATATTGGAAACTTTGCCCGGGGACAGAAAATTCGCAAATTTTAAAAAAAAAAAAATTGAAATGTGGTGTGGGCTGGCTATAGACGTGCTCGCTTGTCAAGGGCCCAACTGAGCGTTTTCCTAGTTAATTTAAATCGTCATGTTTTATTTCAAATACTTTAAAAACCCGAAATTTGTGTGTTGAAGTGGCATTTTTCCAGAACGTTATATTTGGCAAAGCTTTTCCAAATCGTTTTCCCAAGACCGTAGACTGTAGCAACTGGTGGCCTCTTTATTACCCTTTTTAAACAATTTTTAAAAAATTTTGAAACTTTTCCAAGCTTGGTAAAAAGTTTGCATGAAAGTTAAAATTTTTTCAATTTTTCATTGCAAATTTTTCGCCTTTACATCACTATCCCGTCTATTTAAATTTCGCAAAGGTTCACGATTTGGCTGATTTTCGGTGTACAGTCATTCACTCACAAACACAGGGACAGAATAAGTGCTGTTTATCTTGAATTGTAAGACAGTCCCTGCGCTCCCTCGTCTAATTAACAAACTGCATTCTGTTCCTACACAGTGTAGTGTCTCCTCTCATAACCATACTTTGAACTTTCTTCATCAAGGATAATTTTTGGAAAAGGGGCTTTTCTCTCTTTTCCCAAAATTTAAATTTTCCCCAAATCTTTACGTTGCGTAGGGCAAGATTAAATGGTAAAAAAATTTATGAATTTCGTTAAATTAAATTTTTAAATTTCGTTTTTAAAAATGGACAAAAATTCTATTTCGGTAAATAAATAACAATTTTGGAAAATATTAGATCTTAAAGATACTTTATTTTAAATACAGCGTTGGAGCGGACTTAAAATTTTGATGCGTGTGGTCGTTAAAAAAATGAAAATTTAATAACTTAAATTTTCCAATTCAATACGTTTAAAATTTAAATATTTCTTCATTTGTATTACAAATGCTTTGGGACAAGGGTGCCCAAAACGCGTTTTTTACCATTTAAAATGACAATAAAAGTTTTCAGTGAATAATACAGAATATTTATTTTTGCATTTAAAAAATTATTATTTTTGGGTTTAAAAAACCAATTTTATCTCAATTTCGTAAAAAAAACAAATTTTCCCAATTTCGTTGTAAAAGCTATTATACCGCCACTCAAAAAAAATGGGGGGGCTCTACGTATGCGTGTGGGGTAATAAAATCCACGTTGGGGCCCTATCAAAAACCTACTACAGGCTGTGCTGCATCGGGACGATTAAAAATGTAACCCCTTGGCGACAACATTATCTTTTCTAATTTTTGGTTCTCATCCTAATGCTGCGTGCACCAACTCACTTTGCCAAAATGAAAATACAGAAAAAAAACTGGCCTTTTTAAAAACCACACTGGATTGCACCCGAAATTTTAAAATTTTGGGCAGGCAAATTTAAATAATAAATTTACGTCGAGATGCAAAATTTGTAATAATTTTTGTTGAATGTTTGAAAAAATATGATAAAAATCTTTCTAATGGAGAACATCCTTTGTATCACCATGCTTTTCCAAGTTACCCGTTCGTTAAGCTGTATTGACGCCGCGACAACTTTTCGGACAAAATAGAGCTGTTTTTTCTTGCATCATCCAACCCACAGGTGGTTGGCCCACAAACCCCATTCCCCAAAGTGTAAAAGCATTTCTCAAGACGGAACTGAAAACAGAAAATCAATTCCCTGCTAGTAGTTTGCAGTGTTGTTAAAGCTATTTTTTTAAAAATTAGCACGCTACACTACAGCTACTTGACCTTTGAAAGTATTTTAGCTACTTTTAAGTATTTTAAATTTTTTTTAAGTAGTTTCAGCTACTTTATAACAGTAGTAAGTAGTAACGTATTTAAACAGCTACTTTTGTTTTGTTACCACACAGAGTAAAATTTTGTTAGGTTTATTAGGGTGTAGGCCCCGGCCTGTTGCAAGTTATCCAATAATGAACTTATGCCTGAGGCTTAAAAAAACGACAATTTTATTACCGGTGGGTTACATGGTTTTTTTTTTTGAAGCGTTTAGTTTTTTTCAAGCACGTTTATTAGAGGTGATAATTTAAAATAAAAAACCAATGTACCGATAATGTTGTAAAATAAATTATCAACAAAAAATTTCCTTCATGGGCGTTTTCCTGCAAAAAACGCTAATTTAGCCTATTTAAAAAAAAAAAATTTAAACCCTGTGGGGGACTATAAAATTTCCTCCCTAAAACGTTCCTTTTTAATACTTTTCCGCCTACTACATCCAAAATCGTTTAAAAAAAGTGTGGGCCTAGGCCTACTTTTACGAAAGTTTTTTTTTAATTTTTTACCAGACCGTTTGCGCATTTTGTATCTGTTTTGGTCCTCTGTCCCTCGCCGAGTACGCCCGTCCCTTAAAGGGCTAGAGTGCAAAAGAGACGGACGCGGAGATCAGGCGAACAAGGTGCGCGCTCGATCCAACTCACAATCAACCCGGCCCACCGGGGCCCGTACGTTTTGGGAAAAGAATTTTTCGATGTAGGCCCACATATTTTTGGCGGGGAGCGGGTTTGGCCCAAATTTTGATTAGTTTTTTTTAACGGTATGGTTTAATTGCTTTGATTTTTTGCAAATAAAAGTAGCACGATTTTTCGCTACAGTGACCTGTTAATAGTACTTGCTACCGCTATATACGACATTTTCAATAGTAGCGCGCTACCCTCCTTCTACTGAAAAAAGTAAAATGTTCAAGTAGAAACTGGGAGTTTTTTAGATTATAATTTTTCAGGTTTTTTAAAAATTCCATATTATACTGACGTGTCCTAAGAGACTAGAATATGTAGTGTGGGGAAAGTGACCATAAATTAAAACAAAAACGGACACATGGAACCCCGATTACCATCACTTGCAATGTCTACGGGGCATGTGGGGGCTCCCTATGTCATCCCGGGGTTGGGAGACCTGATTACCATGCACTTGCAATGTCTACGGGGGATGTAGGCGCCTATGACATCCGGGGTTGAGTCCCACTGCAATTTTTTTTGTTTTTGGTCCTCAAAAGTACCTGTGACACAAGCATCACACCTCTACTAATATAGACATTAACTATTGATAAATTTTATTTTATTGATTGAAAGAAAGAATTTTTTTAAATATTGAAAGTCTTAAATGTTTTCTCAAATTTCCTTTAGAGCTCTTGCAATTGTCGGGCTCACCCGACAAAATATGGTCGAAAAACAATTTAGATTCAATAGTCTTGACCAAGAGCGAAAAAGGGGGCTTTAAAACACTATTTTTTCACTACAGGAAACATAAATTATAGGTTTACGACACTTAGTCGAGCTACGTAGCGCTAGGACTTCAGAATTTACAATGTTCATTTAAAATATCATCAAATTTGGTCATAACATTAAACCGGCTAAGTGTGGGGGATTTGTTTTTTGAAGGTGCACTATACATAAAGTTGCAAAACCCGAGGCTCTTTGGGGGAAAGGGGAGGTCATCGTAAGAATCTGTGAGACGGGGGGATTTGTCAGGGAAATCGTACGACAGGAGGGCAACGTGCCTGTCACTAGCCCATGCGGTCCTGTTTTTGGAAATAATAGTGGGATAACGTGAAGTGTTCCCCGAATCTTCAACATCGACTCAACCTTGAATGAAAAAGGTGATTTACATTTTGAAAAGGAACCGACTGATTTAAACAAAAGATTCACCTAAAAGTAGACCTGGTGAATTTTTCATGAGACAACGACCCTCAAATTGAGATCTACAAGTGGAAAACCATTTTTTGAAAAAACTTCAAAAACTATAAAGTATAAACCCTCCTTTTCGAACACTTCAAAATCCATCAAATGGAACCCCCTTTTCGAAAAACTCAAAAAAAGATATCAATCTTCAATAGGGATGGTACAAAAGAATTAAAAAATGGTTTCATAATGTTAAAAGTATTGATATAAAAAATTTTAAAATTAAGGGGGTTTTTTGTGGGTACGATCTAACCACATTTTTGGGAAAATGAGCTCAGTTGGGAGTGGGTAATATGTGAGATTGCTGTATCGTATTAAATTTTAGCTAATTGTTTAAATGGATCAAAGGAATTTTAAAACTTGTCATTTGGTAGTTAGAGAATCCCTTTCCTGATTATTTAGCTCATTAAACAGTGTGTTTTTTTGCTTTTTCCGTGCGAGCCCGCTGAACAGCCAGGCATTGACATTGCAACCCGTCATCTTCCAGGTTTTTTTTTTTTTTTGTTTATTTTGTTATTTTTTTTTTGCTTTGATTTTTTGTCTCATAAATTAATCGCCTCATCTTGATTAATTTTCATAGGGTTTTTTTTTTTTTTTTGACTAGAAACATTTTACGAGTTTTCTTAATATTGATAAAATTTGGAAAAGAGTGATTAGAGTCCGGGGAATTAAATTTTTGGACAAACCTTAGGCAATTAAGCCAAAACACCATTCACAACACACCCCCAAACAGTGGTCAATAAGAGACAAACTAAAAAAAAAACATTCCCCCCTCTGTTATTTCACAGTGGGGTAAAATAGGGAGGGTGTAGGCTGTTGCAACAGTCTAGGGTTCCAGATTTCAAACCAAAAAAGCGGGGGCAAAATTTTGGTGGGGGTAGCTGGGTTGGGGCGAACCCCCCGCCGCCGGAGGCCTTTTTTGGGGCCCAAGGGGAAAAAAAAATTTTACCATACTACAATTATTTAGTCGGTTTTTAACTGAAAAAAGGGAACTCGGGGGTTTCCTTAAAGAATAATTTCTTAGAAAGTTGCTTTCAATCGACAAACACTTGTCTTATATCTCGTGTCTAAAAAAAGAAAAGGAAAAATCCTTCTTAAATCGTCATTGAAAACAACGTTTTGGCGGCGGATTTTACACACTCACCGCGTACGAGACGAAAAAACTATCTCGTAAAAATGAGGTTATAAGTAAAAATATGTTTTCAAATCAAATTAGCTTCCCACTATTTAATTGCGCTAAAAAGAATTAAATATCGTTGCGAATAATTCTATCTGTTTGAATACAAACAGTTTGAAATAAGCAGGCAAAGTAGGCTTGCAAGCACTCTAAATTTTTTATACTTTTTCCTCACGACAGCATTTACAACGATCTGAGCAAGCAAGGACCCAAGGAAGGTTTGTTTTGGGTGAATTATCAAATTAAATATTTATTGTGATACAGTTATGTTTTATCATGTTGCTCGGCTGCAAAACGACAAAAAACTTCGTTGGAGCTCGGGACAATTCGTGTAACTGATGCCGTCAACCAACCCCACCCCCCTCTACACTCCGCCTGCTGATGACGCATTCATTCGTGCAAAGTCAAGGCCAGCAGAAAAGTGTATACAGAATACGCGTAGTCCGCAAATTTACAGCAGAACGAGCCACGAGCTACACGTGAAATCGGTATATTTACAAAAACGGGACAAAACAGCGTCCCGTGAACAGTTGTCGGGACACCGGGACAGGTCCCTAAAAAACGGACTGTCCCGTTTTTAACGGGACGAATGGACACCCTAGACATGTCGAGACTAGAGACATCACAGAAGAGGGAGAAGTGGGCGGTCTATGTTCACGTATTGCGTTGGAAGAATAGTTGCCTGCTGCATACACAAAACGTTTTGAAAGAGAATGGCACAGTATTCAAAGCCTTAAGCAGAATAATGAAAATAAATTTATTGTTGCCAAAAAGAGAGAACTCTCATTCTTATGACAAATCTAGGATAGATGGTCGACCCAAGTGAGTGTTACAGACCCTGCCCAGTGCCTGTATCTCCAACATGTTGTAATGCAGATCAGCATGAGTGTTACAGACCCTGCCCAGTGCCTGTATCTCCAACATGTTGTAATGCAGATGAGCGTCTGATGATCGAGGCTTCAGCTTAACAGTTAATAATGCGATTTTGACGGTACCTAGCATTAGTCAAGCGGCCACTGGGGCTCAAGTAGCACTCAGTACAAACTCAATAAATAAATTTGTGTTAAGAGTCTACCCAACTCGGTCATAAACTGATTTTTATTGGGGGACTTAAATGTTAAGCGGACTAAGGCAACCCCATTTACACCAACCTCATCCACGAGCAAAAAATGACCAACTAGAGACTGAGGTATTTAAGTAGGAAATACCGATCAATCAAGCTGGACATAATTCCACCCCAGGCAACACCAGAATTAAGAATGTGCATTGTTGCTAGGACAGCTCCAAAATCACAGTTTACACTACTTTAAGCCCTGGAGTGAGATTGGAATCCATTTCAGAAGTTAAAAATGTTCTACCTAAAGCAGGATTCAAGCCAGAGACTTACTGCATTGGAAGCAGGGACTCTAACCACAGGACCAACAAATCAATGGTACTCGTGGTAAGGTACAGTTGTCATTAGCGGTAATTCTAAAACATCTCACCAAGATTCCAAGAAGTGGAACATAGCATTGACACAGTATTTGTGCATTCTTAATTCATAAACATACACACACATCCTTGAAAAGCTTGGCAAAATATAATTTGAACTGTTAATCTTGTCCGAGTGTTAGCCCACCGCGACTTGGCTGCGGTGCCCTTATGGGCACTTAATGTAATAACTGAATCCGTTTAAAAAAAAAGTAAGAACAAGTATTTTGATTTCCTTACCCTTTTACATTTATAGAAATTACTGAACGATTTTCTTATATTGATCCATTTTCTTGCGTAAACTGGATATGGGACTCCGGAAATCTAGAAATAAAAAGAACTTCTATGAAACAAATAAAAATAAAAATAAAAAATGTGCCAAGGTTTATACCGGTACATAAATTTATAAATCAAATAAATGTCAAGTAGGTCCAAGCACGCAATAGTTCATAAATTGTATTGACATATTATAACAACAACCCAAAAGAGTACTTACAATACATTGTCCATCCAGAAAACGCCCCATATCCCAGGGTCCATCTGTAATGAATGCATACTTGTGTTTCAGTCCAAGCTTATGTTTTCTTAACCACTTCTCAAAGTTGGCCAGTACCGCAGGAAACGGTTCAGCAGCATCCACTTTCTGTTGAGTGATACCGGTCAGTGCGATGCAAAACTCAGATAACACAGGAGCAATAGTTGGTTTCACGTACAATCTAAATTCGTCCACGATCTCTTGTTGTTCAGTGCTTATAAGAATGGCAGGGAACTCGATTATCTCATGCCTAGATTAAAAATCACTGCATTAGTAACTTTTAGCAATAAATGAGTAGGTCAGTGATTCATTATATGGAAGTCATCATATCGATGTCACCATTCATATATTAGGTATTCTGTACCGGTACCTCCTCAAATGGACCCATTTGGCATTCATAGTTTTAATTTAAGTGTTACTGCAGTACTCTGTAGTTGGTACTACTTAGTACCTGCTTAATTAAATATTCCACTACACACACTTCCATTAAATATTGTATTTATTTATCTACAGCAAATAAACAATATTGAATACATATAATTATTGATCGATGATAATATAAAACCGGTACATAGCTAATTTATAGACTATAGATACACATAACATACGACATACACGACTAATCGAAAACATACATGGAAGAACAAAGCAGCTTGAAGCACTTTAATGAGCTTGGTGCTTAGATAGGGAACACGACAGAGTGACTGCAGAGATCAGCAGTTGATTGGAATTATTACTTAGACATACTGTCAACCGGGTAAAAGTTGAACAAATTTCAACTTCAATCCTAATTATCATATGAAATAAACTATGTCATTATAAAAACCTTATGAAATAAACATGCATTAGAGGTTCCTTTACATAACCAACCAAACATTTCCCAAAATATCCAACATTTCACCCCTTTTTTAAAAAAAAACTCAAGTGTTCAACTTTACCCCGGTGTGGGTAAAGTTGAACACAGTACTGTTTAGCCTATTAACTTGAGAACCATGAGAGATGGGGTAAAGTTGAACACAGAAATGAACTCGGGGGAAAATTTTACATTGAAAGCATGCTTCATAGTAGCATATAAAACCAAGGGTTATGAAGAAATCTACCTATTCTAAAGTAATAGTCAAATGATTGAATTTAAATACACTTAATTCATGTATAAGCTAATTTAAGAAAAATTAGATGGGAAATGTTCATATTAAGATTTTAAAAATCGTAGTAGGACTACCCGGAAAGAAAAGGATTTTTTTTAAATTAAACTTTTTAATTAAGTCAATTTAATTAGAAGGTCATGAGTGTTCAACTTTACCCCTAGTGATGCATGCACTCAGTTTGAGGTTATAACATGACTCCATAGTAGGTAGACACAAATATGAAGTTGCTTTATTTTCACAAAAGGTGTCAGCACAGTATTCAAAACATGTGTCAATTTAAAAAAAAAATCTTATAGCTGTCCCAGAGAAAGTTTTTCAGGCTTCATTTATTTGCGACAAAGAGGATTATGTGTCTTAATTTATTTTTACTACATCACCATTATTCATATCATTCTTATTTCAATAATAATGTTATTTTGTGGGTTTCAAAACATAATACATGGAAGGTTTTTAAATTTTTGCATTTAGAAGCTGTTTCACAGGAAGGGAAAGATAATTTGTAATTTGTGTTCAACTTTACCCCCTAGTTCAACTTTACCCCGGTTGACGGTACTACGAGTATACTACGAGTGACATTGAAGGGAAGTTTTAGTTTTCATTATTTATAGCATAATTTGTTGCCACCAACAATTATTCTTACTTTTAGTGTGGCCAGACAAAGCAGGGTTAAATTTTTACCAGGAAAACGCTTAAGTCCCGCCGCGTTGTTGGATGAGCGTAATTGGTGCATTGAGTAGCCAAGTGTTATGCGGATTTTCTGTTGTTCTGTGAAAAAATCATAACTAAGTTGAAGATTTTTTTAAAAATTCATTTAAATTAAATTAAAAATAAATTTTAATTTTTAATTTTTATAATTAATCGTAATTTTAAAAAAGAAAAACATCGTAAAATTTTGATTTTCATAAGAAATAATTATTCAATTGTACTCAAATTTCACACGAATATATTAATTCATAAAATTAAGGTTCTGTGAAAAAATCATTAAAATCGGATAAAGCATGTAGGTGTTATAAGTCGAAGAAATTAAAAAAAAAAAAAAAATCGTAAAATTGTGATTTTCATGAGAAATAATTTTTCGATTGCGCTCTAAAACGTGGCAGTTCTAAGTTCAGAGATTTCGAAGGCCTCCATAAAATTTCATCGCAATCGGAGTATCGGTTTAGCCGGAATCGTGTGGACAAACAGACAAAAATACAAAAAAAAAGAAAAATGAAAAAAAAATATTCCGGAATTTTTTCTCCAGTGTAGTAGAATGGAATTTTCGCTTCGCTCGCTACGCTCATCCAAAAATTTTAATAAAAAAAAATAAAAAATAAATGATTTATTTTATTTAAATTGGATTTATCTAGGTGCCCGTTAGGGCGCCGCAGCCAAGCCGCGGCATGCTATACACTCGGGCACCTTGTACAGCAAGCATAGTTCGGGTGTTTTCCAGGTGTCACACAGCCGTCATGAAACGTGATGTGAACTTAGAAACTATCAAAATCAAGGGGATTTGGTTACCTATCTGACAACACATGCCAAATTTGGTTGGTGTACGAACATTCCTTCTTGGTGAAAAAATGACTTGAAACATGCTCAAAATCACTTTAAGGATCTAGGTGCCCGTTAGGGCGCCGCAGCCAAGCCGTGGTGCGCTACACACTCAGGCATTTTATACAGCAAGCAAAGTTGGGGTGATTTCGAGGTGTTACCCAGCCGTCATGAAACGTGATGTGAACTTGAAAACCATCAAAATCGAGGGGATTTAGGTACCCGACAACACATGCCAAATTTGTTTTGGGTACGAGCATTCCTTCTTGGTGAAAAAATGACTTGAAACATGCTCAAAATCACTTTAAAGATGTTAGTTACTAGTACTTACTACTAAGGAAACACCAAAGTCGTTAATAGAAGAGTGAGTGACCCATGTGTTGAGTACCCGGGAAGATCCCCTTTCCTCCCCTATACCTAAGGCTGGATCTAGCCTAGTATGGGGAATGATACCGGGTATTCAACACATGGCTCACTCACTCGTCTATTAACGACTTTGGCGTTTCCCTAGTCTAGTTGGCTAAGGCGCCCTTATACCCGGAATGTGTGAGACCTGGGTTCAATCCCCTAGTCAGATAAGATTTTGTAGTTTATGGATTGCATTTAAAAAAAATATTAAACATGTTTTGAAATGCATATGATATAACACAGTTTAGTCTACATCAACTGTGACAATACTATGGAAAACATAGCCAGTACAAAATACGAGAAAAGATTGCAAGGATTACTCAATCTCCCAGTGGAATTTGGGGGTACCTACCTTGAAGTGAACATGCAAATTTTGATACTCTTTGGTCACTGCATAACTGTATTACAAATAATTTTGCCACTGCCTCCATTGCAACCGAGTTACATCTAAGAGGCAGTGATTTTTTCAAAAGCGAAACCATTGTCGTTAAAAGAATTCCTACACATGTTAGGCCCATTTTTCAGTTTATTATTTCTTGTAGTTTAAATCGAAATAGATTGTGCTCATTTTGTTAGCAGTTCTCAGTTAACTGGTCACGGATGTT
>JAMZAV010015311.1:0-12104 GCA_024449915.1 Sweltsa coloradensis | reverse complement strand
AAAAAAGGGGGGGCTTTTAAAACTTTGTCCCTTTTTTTTGGGGGGGGTAATGAGAAGTTTGGGGGTTAAAAATTTTTAATTATCGTCTTATCATGGGTGAAAAGCTTCTCTGCATTTTTTGAAATTTGGGTAGCTATAAAGACGCTTTGTAAAAAAACAGTTACGACTATGTGAGAAACTAGGGCCTTCAACCGGTAAGGTAAATTTTGCGCGCCTGTGAAGTGGAAGTTGATGAGAAAAGTTATGGGTTTTTTGATGAAAAGTTGTTTTCTAAGTGTAAAATAACAAAATTAATGATGATGATGACTTTTATTGGTGAGGTAGCGGCGAAGCGAGTGAAGCGAAGATTTAAATTTTCACTGCCCCCCAAAAAATTTTAGCCCCAATTTTTTTTTTTTTTTTTTTTTTTTTTTTTTTTTTTTTGTTTTTCTTCTGTTTTGTTCGCCTCTCCCGGGGAAAACGGCTATGCGATCTTGATGAAAATTTACGGGACCTTCGAAACTTAACTTAGACTTCCCACGTTTTTGGGGTTAGTAGAAATATTTCTCATGAATATCGTACATTTTTTTTCGTTTTTTTGTGCGATTTTTTCGTCACTTTTGGGGCCATTTGCCCAAAATGGGTGAGGCTAAAACGTTCATATTATACAGGGGCATTAAGTTATGGTTATGTAGTACTTTTTTAAAAGAAAAATTTGAAAAAGTTACCAGAATCTATGAAAAAAAGCTTTAAATATAAGTTTTTGTTTTTTGTGCGATTTTTCGTGCCATTTGGGCAATTCTGACTAAACGGGGGGGCTACAACGTTCATATTATACATTGACTTTAAAGGGGTTAGGCATGTAGTACCTTTTGAAGAAAAAGTTAGCCAAAAAATTTTCATAAAAAAAGTTTTTTAATATAAGTTTTTTACGGTAAATAATACCAATTGACAAGAAACATAGAAATTTGAAAACAATCCCTACAATGCGTGGGCAACAAAACAAAGCATTTGCAAAAGTAAAAATATCCCACGCAAAAAAAAGACTTTAAAAATTATCCATCAAAGTGGCGGGGCTTTAGCGTTTTCCTAGTACAAAACAAAACACAAATTATTTATGTGAATGAAAAAAAATAAATTAAAGAAATTGTGTGTGTGAATAAATTTTGGGTTTAAAAAGATTACTTTGGGTGCGATTTGTTGATTTTTTATTTTTGGGTTAATGGCGCGTCAACCGTTGATCATAATGCACCCCTCAACCTAGGGGGGAGGAGGAGCCCATGCGGTCAGAAACCCGCCACGGGTAAGGTTTGGAAAGGGGGTTTTTCACTTCAAATCTCATTGTCCGTCATCGATCGTGGGGGGTATTGTCGTCCCGGAGTCGTCCGGGGAAAGGTGCAAGGTCCCCCACGACGTTTGCAGAGCTTTAATTTTGGTGTGTAAATCCCTCCGCTCTTTCAAGCTTATTTTTGCGGGTTTCTTTTTTTTCTTGAATCGCTATAAAAAATTAGCGAGCCATGCTCTGGGCAAATTCTACCCCGGGCCCAGACGGGGGTGCTGGCAGGAACCACCACGGGTAGGTGGGGAAAAGGGGGTTTCAGTCGCGGGCGTCATCGTCTTTGTATCGGGCGTGGTGTCATTTCTTGGTCAAACCCTTTTGAGACAAAACTGCGATAATAGTCCAAATCAGAAGTTTAAAATTTCTGCTTTGGGGGGAATCGAACCCCGAAAATTCGCATTGAAAGCAATACTAAACCCCAAAAACAACGAGCCACCAAAATTTTGGGCGATTGTTTCGAATAAACCAATTTTAAAACGTTTTCTATTGGTCGCTAAGGATTAAATTTTTTTTTGGGGGAGGGGGGGGGGTTGTTCAAACCGAAAAAATCAAGTTACCCGTCAATAAAACTATGTCACTTGTTACTCGGTGGGACTCAAGTCTACCAAACCAAGTCATATTTCCGGCAGGTGACAAAGAATGAGTGACTCACTTCTCGACTCGAAACGAATGGGCTCAAGACTTGGCCCCAAGACTACTCACATTGAATAGGATTTGAGTGCTGCCGAGTCCGTTCACAAAGCGATTGCGACGACGACGACTTGAGAAACTAGGGCGCTTCAACCGGTTAGGTCTTATCGGGCCGCCTGTGATATGGTAAGTTAATGTTAATAGTGTATATTGTTTACTAATTTTTAAAAATTGAAGTAAATGATGGTGATGATAGCAAAAGCGAAATAAATTATGTGGATTAAAGAAATGTGTTTGATATGAATAAAATGTTGTTACATAAATAACTTTGAATGAAAATGCAGAAAGTTTGTATCCGTTATCATATAAGAGAAGTTCTTCACATGATTGGGAGAATGAATTGCGTGCGAAAGGGCCCATCATATTAAGTCTATTCTGCTAATAGCCCAGGCATTATAAAAGATTTTAGGCCTAAAGATCAACATTGCTAACCTAAAGCTGAATTTTGGAACATCGTTAGTATTAATCTTCTTAAAACGCACAGAGAGTTCCCAAAAGCACAGACGCTTGCTTCCTCCGCTATCGCGCCAAAGGGCTTAAGTCACACTGTCACATAAAATGCTTGTAAAACCTGAACCAACAGAGATATCTCTGTGATTTTTGTTTAAAATAATCGGGACTATGTATGCTTTGTGCTTAATATCCAAAACATATATTATAGTCACAAACACGAATAGTGCTGGTGCCTAACTTAGTACTTCCAAGAAAATCACGAAAATTTTCAAATTAGGTCAAGTTCACGAAAAAAAATTATAAAGGGACATAATAAATATGCGAGTGTCTGTCTTGTAGAAGCCACTTTTTCAATTTTTAAACCGTGCGATGAAAATTGACTGAGATATGACCAAAATGACAAACGGTTGCGCATCGGCACTGTAGCCAAATAGTTCGTGGAACAAGCTGCATCAACTATAAAAAACATTTCAAAGCCGGAACCTACACCAAAATTTAGGAATCTGGTAAAAAACATATTTGAGAATGTTATTTTCACTTGGGAATGCTTGGTAGCAAATAAGTCACCTGTCATGGCGTCCTGAAGATGGCCGCTAAAATAATTATTACAAACTGCTGTAACTCAAGAAGTAATCATCAGATTTGAACAAAATGGGTATTTTTTTTAATGAGTTTTAATGCTCTACCAAAAGATGTCAGCAGTTTTACCGCAAATGCAATAGTTTTAATTTATTTAAAAATTATTACAATGTATTGCAATTATAGCACTTTTCAATAATATATATATAATATATATATATATATATATAATATTTTGTTGTAATTGTCTTCCGGGACATTCCGCCGCTTGTTTGAGTTTGCTCCCTACATACCTTTGTCTGTCGCCTGGCACTCGACGTTTCGCCAGAATCACATCTGGCATGATCACGAGTCACTCACTGTACGTCTTCTTTCTTCAAGAACACGCACTCGACATGTCCCGGAAGACAATTAAAACATACAATACGTCCGCCGAAAACTTAAGAACAAACATATATATATATAATGTAAAACTCGCTAGTTTTGCTAAGAAATTTTTACACTATACTTAAAAAACCCGTCAATAAACCAAAATTGTTAGTCCCGAAACGAAATTCCGGTAACTTTTTATTAATTAATTAATTAATTAATCATTAATAAATCCCAATTAAAAGTTTATTTTTCACGTACCACAATCAAAATAGTGTACACACAAGAACAATATGACCACAATGAACAAAAAAAATTATTTCCCAAAAATTTATTCCAATCACTTTAATTTTAAATTTCAATTAATTCAATTAATTAAAAAAAATGACAGTTATCTCGATTAATTTTGTAAAATTAGCTCAATGTGGTCGACCTTGGTATAATTTTAAGATAATTTTAAGACAAATAAATGAAATGAAAAAATTATTTAATTAAATTAATTAATCACCGAATTAATTACATTTTAGTTAAATTATCCCCCTTTTGACATATGTATTGTAATGTATACCTAAAACTCGATCGATCGTCATAAAAATATACTACTCTACTGACATAATGCTCATGAATCCAAAATGTCATGTCCCGAAACAAAATTCCTATAACTTACCGATTAATTAACTAATTAATTGAAGAATTACTTATATCTCAATAATTGGTTGTTATTGACTATCGTAAAAGTACGATATTCATGAGAAAATATTTCTTCGATTATACCCAAAAACGTGGAAAAATCTAAGTTCAGAGATTTCGAGGTCGCCTCAAAATTTCATCAAGAAACGCATATGACGTTTGCCCGGTAGAGCGCAAAACAAACAGAAGAAAAACAAACAAACCAAAAAAAAACGAACTAATTTATTTTATTTATTTTTTTTGGGGGGGGGGGGGGGGGCGGGAAAATTTAAGTCAAATTATCTCAAAAATTGTTGTTGACAATCACGTAGCACATACAAAATGCCAACGGAAGAATCAAATATAAACAATGCGAGTATAATTAAAAAAATAAATAGGGTCAAAATTAAGTTCATGCTACTTTCCCGTTAATTGAATTATGAATTAATTATATATATACATATAACTGAGTTGGGGAAAACTCAAAATTAATTTTTTCTCTTTAAATTATTGATTTAAGCACATGTTTTTTGTAGAATGAGCGAAGCAGACTTCAATTTTCACCGCCCCCCCCCCCCAAAAAAAAAAAATAGTTCTTTTTTTTGGTTTGTTTGTTTTTCTGTCTGTTGTTTGCGCTCTACCGGGGAAACGTCATATGCCCATCTTGATGAAATTTTGAGGCGACCTTCGAAATCTCTGAACTTAGACTTTCCCCCGTTTTGGGTATAATCGAAGAAATATTTAAAAAATATCGGACTTTTAACGATTGTCAATAACAACAATTATGAGATATAAGGAATCTCAATTAATTAGTAATTAAACGGTAGTTTTAGGATTTGTTTCGGGACAATGACATTTTGGATTCATTGGCATTATGTCCGTAGAGTAGATATTTTTTATTTACGATCGATCGAGTTTTAGGTATCATACAATACATAGTAAAAGTGGGATATTTTAACTAAAGTAATTTTTTCGGTGATTAATTAATTAAATTAATTAATTTTTCATTTACATTTGTTGTCTTAAAACTAGCTTTAAAATGATCCAAGGTCGAACACATGGTGTTAATTTTACAAATTAATCGAGTTACTGTCATTTATTTTTAATTAATTGAAAATTAATTGAATTTAATAGTAAAGTGATTGGAATAAATTTTTAAAACTTATTTTTTTTTTGGTTCATTGTGGTCATATTGTTCTTGTGTGGTACACTATGTGATTGTGGTACATGAATAATAAACTTTTAATTGGATTTAATTAATGATTAATTTAATTAATTATTAATAAAAAAGTTACCGGAATTTCGTTTCGGGGCTAACAGTTTTGGATTTATTGACGTTATTTTAGTATAGTGGGGAAAATTTCTTGGCAATCTAGCGAGTTTTACATTATATATATATTGAAAAGTGCTATAATTGCAATACATTTTAATAATTTATAAATATAATAAAACTATTGCATTTGCGGTAAAACTGCTGACATTTTTGTAGAGCATTAAAAACTAATTAAAACAATACCATTTTGTTCAAATCTGATGATTACTTCTTGAGTTACAGCAGTTTTAATAATTATTTTGGCGGCCATCTTCAGGACGCCATGACAGGTTTACTTATTTGCTACCAAACATGTCCAAGTGAAAATACATTCTCAAAAATGTATTTTACCCGATCCTAAATTTTGGTGTAGGTTTCCGGCTTTGAAAGTTTTTATAGTTGATGCAGCTGTTTCCACGGACTATTTGGCTACAGTGCCGATGCGCAACCGTTTGTCATTTTGGTCATATCTCAGTCAATTTTCATCGCACGGTAAAAAATGAAAAAGTGGCTTCTACAAGACAGACACCCGCATATTTATTATGTCTTGATAATTTTCTTGAACTCGACCTAATTCAAGATTTACGGGATTTTCTTGGAAGTACTAAGTTAGGCACCCAGCACTATTCGTGTTTGTGACTAATATTAATGGTAATAATATATGTTTTGGATATTAAGCACAAAGCATACATAGTTCCGATATTTTGAAACAAAAATCACAGAGATATCTCTGTTGGTTCAGGTTTTACAAGCATTTTTATGTGACAGTGTGACTTTAAACCCTTTGGCGCGATAGCGGAGGAAGCAAGCGTCTGTGCTTTTTGGGGAAATCTCTGTACCCCACTGAAACCACTGATGTCATTGAGAGCTCCCAACGTGTCATTAATGATCTGAAACATTATTGATATCCAACGCTCTTTCTTTCCCTCCCAACGTGCGCATTGTCGAATGTATCTCACATCATTAACTGATACACTAAGGATTTCTCCAGAGGTCATTTTACGAACTCTGTTTATTTTGTAAAACTAATTATAAATAATGTAATCTTTTAATGAAATCCAAGAGATATCTTTTCCGATGTCATATAGATTATAAATTTTTTATGTTTTGCATTGTCTAGTGATATCTTCAGATACATTTTGGATCATTAACTGACACAATTACTGTTACCCAATGTTTTCTTAGAAGCATTTTGACACATTATTGATCGTAGCGTTTTTCAATTTTTTTTAAGGACTTCCCAAGGATGTCTTTCCGACGTCATAATGAGATTTAAAATTATTTATGTTTCTGCATTGTCTAGTGATATCTTCATACCATTTTGAGATCATTAATTGACACAATTACTGTTACATTATGTTTTCTTTAGAGTCATTTTTTGAAATTAATTAGTCGTTTGCGTTTTGCATTATTTCAGACCTTCCAAGAGTGTCTTTCCCCAGTCATAATGAGATTTTAAAATTATTTACGTTTCCTAATTGTCTGGTGATATCTTCAGGATACCCTTATAAAAATCTTAAGTGACCTATTTTCTCACACGCAACTTTCTTTTTGGATGTTGTCAAATACAATACAATGTTTGCGTGATTGCCTGGCGTCCAGACTTTTCAATGCCATTTTTGCTCTACCCATAAACTACAGTTCTAAATCGAAGCTTGTAACAAAGAAGTGGAGGAAGATAAGTATGAATTTTTAGCAACAATCACTTATATACGTATTATAAACTCATCCACACTTAGTTAATAGTTACTGAACATTGATAAAACTGAACATGAGTGGGTGCATCGTAGATATTGTGTGCTCGTACAGCATTTTATATTACGCGCTCGCGGCTTAGCTGGGACGCCTACTTGATACCAACCAACGCTAGGAGGCCGTGACAAGACTTGACTCGACCTGTCAGTGTCACTTGTTGTGCACGATGGTGCATCGTGTATGTCAAGAAGTATGGGATGTATTAAATACACTAAGACGGTGAAGTAGAGAAACAAATTCCAGTTCCTCAGTAAGCATATTTACTTTGTTACAACATTTTATGTAGCCTAGCCTAGACCTAATCGCATCGTAGTGGGCCTATGGCCCACCCTGGACATATTTCCGATCAGGTTATGCTCGGCCTAGGCCCTCCAGGCCTAGGGCTAGCCTAGTGAATTCCCTAAGCCAACTTGGCTTAGGCCAAGGAAATTCACTCGGCTAGCCTGGCCAAGGAAATGCACTAGCCCTAGCCTAGGGCCTAGGCCTACCTTTCGGCACTTCTGCCGTTGGTGGACCAACTTTTTAACACTGCGATATTAGAGGAAAAGATGGTTGTGTGGGGGGGGGGGGGGCGAAGCGCGTATGTTTACAATATTACCATTATTATTATTATTATTATTATTATTATTATTATTATTATTATTATTATTATTATTATTATTATTATTAAAACATACGATTTGGCCCTTTACCTAGGGCCTATAGCTAGCCCTAGCTATTCATATAGCATACACAAATCAAGTGTAGGGATAGGCCTAGGTAATGCTAGGCCTAGGCCTAGAACCCAGGCCTAGGCTAGGCTGCCAGCCAGTGAAGGTAGGCTAAAAAAGTTTTTTCTAAGGTCTAGGAGGGCCCTTGATAGGCTAGAGCCTAACTGGCCAACCAACTAATAACGTACCGTAGGCTATTCAAATTGTACGGTAACGGTAATATTAACGATATGGACAGGTAGCTTGCAAAAAAAATAATTTTATTCACTGTGTAGGGCCCATATATATTGATACATTGGCCATACTAAATCACAAATGAATTCATAGGTTATATGCTTGCTATTGGTCCGAGTTCTCAACGTAGGCTATCAACAACAAACTTGTTCGGTTATGTGGGGGGGGGGGGGGGGGTAGGTGGAGGAGGGAAAATAAAATAATCCAAAATACACCATTTGACGTAAACAAATTAATTAAAACCTTTAGACCGAAGCCCTAACGTTTCTATTTTAGCCCTATGTATAGTCCTAAAGGACTTTCAACCGAAAAGGAGTTTTGGCACAAATAGAAAAGGCAGGGCGATAGGGCAATGACCGCAATACCGTACCAAGCTGGTTCGAACAGATTCTCCGCCAGGATCGATGATCGGGGTTTTTGGTAAAGTAATTTTTACATTGGTTTCCCAGCGTAATTTAAAATTTGGCGGTGACCAAAGTCGATCGCTCTCATTCTGGGGGGAAATCTGTCACCCACCCAACAATAGCCATGGGGTACACTGGTTTTTTTTGAGATTTTATTAAAACAAAAAATGTAAAAAATAAAACTTTTTGTTTTGGTTTCAATATCCCTACTTCATAGGGTACTGTAGTTTATTTGTAATTGGCCATCCCTTAATACACTTTTTTTTTAAGGGAACCCACTAGAAGGAAAGGGGGAAAAAATGGGGGCCTGAACAAGTAGGGGGATGCTGGAATGGTTTACGGGGAAATTCTTGTGCTCAAGCTTTACATGGGAGGGGCGACGGGCAAACTACTTTAAAACTACGTTGTTTTTTCAACTTTAAAAATAGTATATACACACACACCGGGGTATTAAAATAGGTCTGGGGCCTCTATCTATCCCAATCCACTTGGCCTGTAGGGTAGGTAGAATATCCGGGGCCCACTTTTTTTTAATTTCCAATTTTTAGTGATAATAATTGATATCGGGGGAAAATCAACTGTTTTTATATCAAAATCCTGGCGTAAATTTTGGGAATATGTGAGTTTTTCAAAATAAATTTTGCCAGGGTTTTAACAAAACCCATCTATGTATTCTGCGTTGAAAAAGTATGCTGGTCCAACCCTGTGTGAATCCTACCCCCCATTCATTTTTGGGTTTGGGTTTCATTCTGTAGGTGATCGTCTTGTTAGCACAGCTCTCATCGTAAATAATGGGGCATAAAGCCCATTACGTTTTTAAAAAAAAAAGTAAAGAAATTTCACTTAAAAATAATTTGTGTTTTAAAAATTTAAAACCCTTCAATACCCAAGTTATATCTATAATTAAACTAGGCCTTATGATTCCTCATTCTGAATCTTCAAAATTTTAATAAAGACAGGCCTTTTTCAAAAACAATTTATTAATTTCCTTCCCTGTAAGGTTTTCATGATTATAAAAATGGGCCATCCCCTGTAAAAGTTTTAATTGGCGGGGTTCAGTCATAAACACCATCTTTTATTTGTTTTCTTTGTAAGTTTTTTACTAGGCCTACTGGCCTACTGTTTTTACTTTTAACAAAATTTTGGGAAACTCACACTATCAATTATTTTAAAGAAAAAAATTTTATGCAGTAGGCCTAGATAGAATTATTTTTAGAGCTGGCCGATTCCGATACCCAGTCTTGGAAATTGGGACTTCGTAATCGGGAGAATGCCGATTTTAGTCTTGAAACAAAAATTTTAGATGCCGATTCTTTTTGAATTTTTTGCGCACGGAAGAATTGACGAAGGTCGATAGTCGAAGCCGCCATTTTGCAAGTTTTTTACCTGGGGTTTGGGGGGGCTTTTGGCTGTTTGCAAAGTACAAAAAGTTTTGTCTCCCTCTTTAAAGTGTTTACATCCCTTTCCCACGTACATCTCTATAGGCCTACTGGGCCCCCATTTTGATTTGGGTCGAACGCGCTCTAATTTGCGACAATGCTGCTTAGGCCCGCAGCTGTTTTTTGTTCACGCATCTATCTCCTGCCTCCCAGGCATGGGGTTTAAATCGTTGGGCGCGGACGGGAAAGGGGTACAAAAGTGGAAAGGCGGCCTTGGTAATTTTTAATGCAACCGCTGTTGGTAGATTACATATGTAGGGCCCTTTTTAAGATGAAGATTAAATTAAAACAAAAGGCCTACTAACTTTTTCAATTTTCATGTGAGCTTACTTTAATGAAATAAAAATATTAAAATGAGTAGGGCTACTAATATAAATACCTTTAAATGAACAACAATAGCGCAATTATAAAAATTTTGCTTTGCCATTTTTTTAAAAGAAAAACGGTGAAGAACGTTAAATAATTGGGAAACAGAATCGGCATCGGCAAAAAAATGGAAATTTGGTCCAGCTCTTATTATTACATTTATTTGATTTGTTAGTTTGCTAACATCACCAGTTTGAGGCTTGATGTAGACTTGGAATGTTGTTTATCTAAATACAATAGTATTTTAAAACGTTCAATGCTTGTTTTGACATTCGATAATAAAAATTTTCATTAGATTATAAATAGATGTGTATATGGTGTACAGTTGATCGATTCAAATCATATCGTATGGCAAAACTTAATTAAAAGCAACTGACAAGATAGGCTATGACCTCAGGCGAGTATTATTGGTACCTATCATTAAATTGATTAAATATTAAAATTTTATTCCAGATGCTGTAAAGAAAGTGCCTAACCTAAAAGAACCAACAAATCAAGTCTTTGAAAAAGCAAATCGCACCTAGTTCCAACATGCCGGGGACCGGATAAAACAAGCATTGAAAAAAAGAAGAGGCCTGCGATCTACATCTCAGAAACTGATTCGGACTTCAATAACTGATTTATGCAATTCAAATTATGAAGTTATGCTAGTGATGATGTCGGTAGTTACCATTTTACTAATAAGGGATTACGTAAAAATCGTTTTTTAAAGAAATGGCCAGGTTTTTACTAGATGACCTTGAAGTTTTACAAACTTTGGACTAGTATATTTATAAATTAAAATTTTTTGAGTACATGCACACCCTTAATTTTATTAATCTTTAGTTATCCATCAGGTTGTAAGTATGTATGTATGTGTAACTATTATGTAGGTACATTATATAAATGTTGGGTGTGTAATATAGTTAGGTTGCATGCGTAGCGTAAGTGGCTGCTTATCTACCATGTTGTACGGCAAAATGCCAAAAAATTCTACTAGCTGACAGCGTGATCTCGGCTGTCCAGCGGGATAGACAAGTGGCTACTGATGAGACATCTCGATCTACTTAATCGATGAACGATATAATTATAAAAATGCGTTCGTGATTTTGAAATCTTTGTACGATCCTGAATAATTTTTATTACAACCAGTTTTGAAGATTTTTTGTATAGAATTGTTATTACTTTTTTTTTCTTGTGTTTTGCGTTCAGTAATTGATTGAATAACAAAAAAAGATGATCATGTACATTTCTGCATCAAACAGAATAAGTTTCCGGTACTTGCTTTGCAGTTTTAAAAATCTGATATTTTATAATATTTGGCATTAACTAGGTATTTAACTGCAAGTGTTGGATAACTATGGTCAGAGACTTAGGCCTACCTTTTCTTAACTTCATTTCCATGAGATAAAATAGAAAATTTCGGTTTGGATCAATTGGTAATTTATGATCATTTGTAAAATGCAAAACAATTGCAGCTAGCACTCCATTTTAAGTTGTTTAAATTTCCATATTTTCTCTATAGGAAATACATTATACACAATCATAAATATGTCACCAGCTTTTCGCAAAAGTTCATTAGTACCTATATATTAAAAAGTAATTTTCACAACTATGACACATATTATTGTTCATGATTGTCTAAATATAGAAAAAAAATAAAGAGATTGATTCGTAATTAAAGTTACTTGATTCTTTTGGCGTAAGTTGGCACATGCTCAGTTGAATTCAGATTTGATTGGTAGAATTGTTTGTATTTTACTGTAGCATATTCCACTACTGCCCTCTTGGGCACAGCATCATAGTTGATTCAGATTTCGATGCCCA